>JAJHUR010012387.1:1647-22363 GCA_027495735.1 Lutjanus campechanus | reverse complement strand
CTTCTGACGTTACAACACAGTACTTTTATGGCTGTAGAGTTGAGCTTCATCACACTGACTATACAACTTACAGTAGCTAGAGCTGGTGTTACTTCTCACACACTTCACCAGAGAGGGAGACACACACCTGCGGGCGTGCACACTACGACAACACGACTACGTGCGGACTACATTACCCACTACCGCCTTAAAGGGGAATGCTCAGGCCGGTAACAGTTGTGTTCAAGTCCGGCATGGAAAATCGCCTACTCTTCCACTCCTCACAGTCACAAGGATGCGTTTAGGTACCGAAACATGGTACCGTTTGATTTCACGTGAATCGGTACTCGGTAGTACCGACGGAATTCGGTCGGTACCTAAAAAAGTACCGAATTCGGTACCCATCCCTAATGCTAATATTTTGCTATATTTAAATTTGTTCAAGTTAGCACCAATAAATATGCAACAGCTGGTTAAACTCTCAGAATAAAGGTCTTGGATATGCTTAGGCACCAAAACTACTTGGTTTGATTTTGGTTTGTTCATTGGAAATTGGATCACTGAATGTGTCGATCAATAGACTTGTTTGGGCCCTGACTGGCCTGCTGGGATTCATGTTCTGAAAAGGTATAAGGCAGCAGATGATGATGCAGCTAACAGAGGTGACTGCAGCTGTCTGTAGCATTGCAGGTAACTGAAATTGTGTGATGAGATCATGTTTCATTTACAGATTTAAGAATGGTGCTAAATTTAACCGAACCAGCTGTATCTTATTTTATTTTTGGAGCTTATTTGCATGTTGGAAACATAAGATACTTGTATTTCATGTTAACGGCTTTGCTTTACATTATTATTGTTATTGGCAACACATCTCTCATTGTGGTGATCTATCTGAACAGAAGCTTACATGAACCCATGTACATTTTTCTGTGCAACCTGTTTGTAAATGAACTGTATGGTAGCACAGGCTTGTTTCCATTCCTCTTGGGTCAGATTCTCTCTGACATTCACACTGTTTCTGTTCCGTTTTGTTTCCTTCAGATCTTCTGTATCTATACTTATGCAAATATAGAATTATGCAATTTAGCCGTCATGTCTTATGACAGATATCTTGCTATCTGTTGTCCTCTTCAATATAACACACGAATGACAACTAACAAGGCACTAATCTTTATTATTGTGGTATGGTTGTACTCTTTTGTAAAGCTCATGATTACTTTATCTTTAAACATCCGTTTGACTCTGTGTGGAAACATCATTAACACTTTGTATTGTCATAACTACCTTGTTGCTAAGTTGGCATGTTCTGACACCAAAGTGAATAACATTTATGGACTTTTTGCTATTATTATCACAATCTTAGTCCCTCTGCTTCCAATCCTTTTCTCTTACATGACAATTTTTAAAATCTGTTTTTCTGGGTCCAAACAGACGAGACAAAAAGCTGTCAGTACCTGCACACCTCACCTTGTGTCTCTGATGAACTTTTCTTTTGGCTGCTTCTTTGAAATACTTCAGGCCAGATTTGATATGACCGGTGTACCACGTATCCTAAAAATCATTCTGTCTTTGTATTTTCTTATCATACAACCACTTTTGAATCCTATCATGTATGGACTGCAAATGTCCAAAATACGAAATGCATGTAAAAATCTTTTCTGTTATAAATTGTTGACTGGTTAGAGAGATACTGTGTAAAAAGGCATTACTGACTTATTCATAATAGTTGAAATGTCCTGATTGTGTGCTGTTACAGTGTCTTTGTCAGGTTTAATGAGTCGTGTGGTGAAAAAAAGTTCAACTAATGCATTTAAAACAACAAAATACAAATAAAACAATAGTGAAAAGTTAACATAAGTAAGGCCTTTTATAGTGGTGACTGCATGCATCTGAATAGTCATGAGTCCAGAGAAAAACTGTTTGCCACTAAAATGTTTACACAGGGGCTATACTTTAAAAACAAAACTAAATAAAAAAATAGCAATTTGGACAATGTATATATAAATGGTCTTAAAGCAGTATGAACTTCATCAAGTTTAAGTCACAAAAGAACTCTTGCATAATGCAAAAACAGTAAGCACACAGCAGAAATCTGCAATTAACTCTCTGATAGGTGGTATTTTTTTATTCAGCTGATGGTAACCCAGTGAAACTGTGGGACTGTGAATTGGTTTTTGTTTCAGATAATTTTCAATGCCTTTGTAAGTAATAAAATGTATTAAAAAGTTAATTCGATATCACTCATTCTTGATAACTGGGAGAAAACTGTATTTTGAGGGGGTTTTGATTTTTACTTGTCAATTATGCTGGAAAATTTATTTTAAAAGATTAAACTCCTGACTATTAAACCTTGTAACAAGGCGTGTAACGGATGACAAACCTCATGGTTTGGAATGAATCATGGTTTTGAGTCATGGATCGGCTCATTTTTCAGATCAGTAAAAAAAAGTGAAAAAATGCTCTAGTGTAACCACTTCCTTCTCTTTGTAGTTACCTCTATAATAATAATAATAACAATGTATAATACTAATATACTGTATGATTGTTTTCTACAACACGTAATAGACACATTACCCTATAAAGTGCAATAATTCTACAATACAATGTGTTATGCAATGTCCTGCCCACGGTGTGATGTGATTGGTTAAACATCACCAGTAGCCAATGAGCATTAAAGGATGTGTCACAAACAGTGTCATTGTTGCCAGACGTGTGAAAATTATCAGATTTGTGCCATAATTATAACAGCTGTACTATATATGATAAATAATTCCAAAAAAAGGCTGAACATTTGATCATTTTGACATGTCGATAAACCTGCAACAATCTTGTTCGAGGGCAACCAATCATATCAGCATTGCATTGATTAAGCACCTGGTAGAGCAGTGACACAGTCTGGGGCATTTATTTTGACAGGTAAAAACAGGAATGATTGTGTGATGAGCTGCGACCGATTCAGTATGAAGTGATAGACGCTTGGTTTCTTGTTCAGATGTCCGAACCTCCATGTAATATGGTGCACATGGCATAGTTTTGCCATTCGGTGTACTGTCCTGTCCCCTTCCCAGGTTGTTTCTGTATATATGATTGTTTTAGTTAAAATATGTTAATTTAAAGTCTCAGTACGATATTGGTGTATTTTTCATCTGGCAATACTGAGCAGGCTGGATCACAATATTATACTAAAATATGACAAAAACACAAAAACAGAGGGAACTACAAATCCAGTCCAGTGTCTAATTAAGCCTGCTTCAAATAAAGGCCTGATACCCTCTACTGGTGAGATAATTACAAGCACTAAACATGAATTTCCAATGGTTTGTATTGGATAAAGTGTGCAGCAGTGTGAATTCTTTGACGAGTGAGATAAGTTTTGTTGTTACAGGCAACATGTTCTTACTCCTAACTCGTCAAATGCAGTAACTTGGTTAGTGGCCCTACACTTCAAACTACTGACGCAGTAGGTACCACTGTCAAAATAAAGGTACAAAAACTATTTGATTAGGTGTACGCACAGAAATACTTTATTAGTATTCAGAAAAAATCATGGTTTGGGTTGAAATAAGCATGTCAGTTACACAAGTTCACTTATGAAATGTAACTCATAAATTGCATAAAAATCTCTTTTCATCTGAGTGGAGAAACAAGTGATGGATCCTCTTCTTTTCTGCTGCTAGTCTGGGAGGCAACCGCCTCATTTTGAAAAATAGGTCCATTTCTGTAGCCAGGACGGCTTCACTGACATTAATCTTCAGCTGCAACTGAGCCACTTATGGTGGCTTGCAAGATATGCTGATTATATGATATGATATGAACATTATGACCACTGACAGGTGGAGTGAATAACACTGATTATCTCCTCATCATGGCACCTGTTAGCAGGTGGGATATATCAGGCAGCAAGAGAACATTTTGTCCTCAAAGTTGATGTGTTAGAAGCAGGAAAAATGGGTAAGCGTAAGGATTTGAGCAAGTTTGACAAGGGCAAAATTGTGATGTCTAGATGACTGGGTCAAAGCATCTCCAAAACTGCAGTTCTTGTGGGGTGTTCCCGGTCTGCAGTGGTCAGTATCTATCAAAAGTGGTCCAAGGAAGGAACAGTGGTGAACCGGCTCATTGAAGCACGTGGGGAGTGAAGGCTGGCCCGTGTGGTCCGATCCAACAGACGAGCAAATGTAGCTCAAGTTGCTGAAGAAGTTAATGCTGGTTCTGATAGAAAGGTGTCAGAATACACAGAGCACTGCACTTTGTTGTGTATGAGGCTGCATAGCCACAGACCAGTCAGGGTGCCCATGCTGACCCCTGTCCACTGCAGAAAGCACCAACAATGGGCATGTGAGCATCAGAACTGAACCACAGAGCAATGGTAGAAGGTGGTCTGGTCTGATGAATCACGTTTTCTTTTACATCACGTGGATGGCTGGGTGCGTGTGCGTCGCTTACCTGGGGAACACACCGCACCAGGATGCACTATGGGAAGAAGGCAAGCCGGGGGAGGCAGTGTGATGCTTTGGGAAATGTTCTGCTGGGAAACCTTGGGTCCTGCCATCCATGTGGATGTTACTTTGACACGTACCACCTACCTAAGCATTGTTGCAGACCATGTACACCCTTTCATGGCAGTGGCCTCTTTCAGCAGGATAATGCACCCTGCCACAAAGCAAAAATGGTTTGAGGAACACAACATGGAGTTTAAGGCGTTGCCTTGGCCTCCAAATTCCCCAGATCTTAATCCAATCAAGCATCTGTGGGATGTGCTGGACAAACAAGTCCGATCCATGGAGGCCCCACCTCACAACTTACAAGACTTAAAGAACCTGTTGCTAACGTCTTGGTGCCAGATACCACAGCCCACCTTCAGAGGTCTAGTGGACGAGTCAGGGTTGTTTTGACAGCAAAAGGGGACCTACACAATATTAGGCAGGTGGTCATAATGTTATGCCTGATCAGAGTATATGAGCAGTACTGCATGGTTGAAGCTTGTGGATCATGCAGTTTAGCCTGTACAGCAAAGAGGGAAAGTATGAGCTCACCAGAGTAACATGAGGTCTGACCTTGTAGGTGGTCAAATGCCATGGCACTGGGCTTGAGGACTCAAGTGTTCCTCAAGAAAATGAAGCTATACTTTTTTGAACGATGGAAGTTGCAAGGCAGGCATGATCTCATGAAGCTTCCCCTGAAGAGATGTCAGCTTACATAAACAGTCATAAAGAAAATTACAACTATGAATGAAAGTGTCTTCAGTTGCTGGTTGGTCAAGTTATTGAGTATTTCCACACACCTGGAGAAGGCTGGATTATCCTTAAATGTCCTTTTAGCAGGTGTCAGTCCTTGAAACCAGCCTCAGTATGAGTGGAACACCTGATGTTTGGTGGTGGAATGATCATAGGCACTCTCGGTTAGTGACAATGGTATCAATTGTGAGTCCATATTCTGAATGGATTTCCTCCAGCAGTTCAGTAATGCAGTTGTAGGTATGTGTGCTGGGAAAATGTATACAAGCAACAGCAACTGATTCATGTTTTAGTGTGTCTGTTTTTCTCCAGTGTGCAGTGATGCCCATATAACTTTTTATTTAGTTTACCAGATACCTGCAGTGGTGCAATTACGCTGAATGCAGTAAAGTCTTTATAACTGTAGCACCTTGGCAAAATCCCTGTCTCCAAGTCTTGAAATCCTTTTTGCTCAACACTGGAAAACAGGCACATGCCTTTAATGAAAAAAGATGTGGTGACCCTTAGTAGAGGAGCATCCAGAAGAGGAAGAAAAGGCGGAAGAAAAACTCTTAATTGCTGTCAGAGAGAGATATTTTTCATAACTTATTTGCAGCAGTTTTGAATACAGATAGATGCTATTGTCCTACTGACAGTGGCGTCAGATCAGAAAACATTCTGGAAACGGCATATTCTGGTGTTCAGTCTGGAGGACCTGTTGCACTACTCTCTGTCATTGAGAAAGTTTTGAAGCTACATCTAGATTTCTGGCTTGCTAATACAGTAAATCAGTCACTGAACTTGTCAGTCAATAAACAGGTATTGGGCCTTGAGGGTAAAGTGGGGGTGGCTCTCCCAATCTTCAAGAGTATAAAACAACCGATGTGACTGCAGCGGTCTGCAGCACAACAGCTGACAAAAACAAATTGTGTGTAATGTCATGTTTTTAAGGTCCTGTGAGGGAGGGAAGTGGATTTAAGTTTGAGCTCATTTGGCTTTGTGCTTCTTCTAACCTCTGACTTGTTGATCATTTTCAAGTAAATGTCCAGTGAAGTAAAGAAATGTTACAATGTCTGTTCTGCTTTTTAAATGTCTTTGAAGCAAGCAGGATTTTAAAAAAAAAAAAAGAGAAGCAAAATTCTAATAATAATTTGGTCGCTTTTTTAAAGAAAGATGTTAAATTCAACTTCATCAACTTTGTTTTATTTCATTCTTAAAGCTTATGTGCATGTAGGAACATTAAGATATTTATACTTCACGTTAATTGCATTGCTATACATTATAACTGTTATTGCCAACACATCTCTCATTGTGGTTATCTGTCTGAACAGAAGCTTACATGAACCTATGTACATTTTTCTGTGCAGCCTGTTTGTAAATGAAGTGTATGGTAGTACAGGGTTGTTTCCTTTCCTTCTGATTCAGATTCTCTCTGACATTCACACTGTTTCTGCTTCATTTTGTTACTTGCAGATTTTCTGTTTGTACACATATGCACAAGTAGAGTTTTGTAATTTAGCAGTTATGTCTTATGACAGATATCTTGCTATCTGTTGTCCTCTACAATATAACACACGTATGACAACTAAAAATGCATTTATCTTTATTATTGTGGTATGGTTGTACTCTTTTGTAAAGTTTACAATTACTTTATCCTTAAGCATCCAATTGACACTGTGTGGAAACATCATTAACAGTTTGTATTGTGAGAACTACCTAATTATTAAGTTGGCGTGTTCTGACACTAAAGTGAATAACATCCATGGATTGTTTGGTATTGTTCTCTCTATCATCGTCCCCCTGCTCCCAATTCTTTTCTCGTACATGAAAATTCTTAAAATCTGTTTTTCTGGTTCCAAACAAACGAGACAAAAAGCTGTCAGTACCTGCACACCTCACCTTGCTTCACTCCTGAACTTTTCTTTTGGGTGTGTATTTGGAATAGTTCAGAGTAGATTTGATATGACTAGTGTACCCAGTGTGCTACGAATCATTCTGTCTTTGTATTTTCTCATCATACAACCACTTTTGAATCCTATCATATATGGAATGCAAATGTCCAAAATACGAAATACATGTAAACATCTCTGTTGTTATAAAACAGAGATCAGATGCTGAAATAAAAAGTAGTAGTAAATTATTATATCTTGCACTGAAATGTTTGCTCATTTTAGAAAAAAGTACCTTTGTAAACATTCCTGATGGTGCCTGACTATGACTGGGTAATGTGCAATATGATGTAGTGAAATAAATCAAATGAATTTGAACATATATATATATATATATATATATATATATATATATATATATATATATATATATATACATATATATATATATACACTCTGCACACAATTATTAGGCAAGTTGTATTTATGAGGATTAATTTTATTATTGAACAACTACAGTGCTCTCGGTCAATCCAAAATGTTAATAAACCTCAAACCTGAGTAAGTAAAAGTGAGGTTTTGGCTTTCTTAGGAGAAAATCTGTGTGTGCACAATTATTGGGCAACTATTAGTGTGCAGAATTATTATGCAACTAAATGAAAAATGAAAAAATTCCCATCTCACTTGTTTATTTTCATCTGTAAACGTGAGGATAATAAACAAACAACTCAAAATTTACAAATAAACATTTCTGGCATTTCAAAAAAAAAAAATTAAAAAAAATCAGTGACCAATATAGCCACCCTTCTTCTCAATAACAGTCATAAGCCTTCCATTCATAGAGTCTGTCAGTTTCTTGATCTGTTGACGATCAACTTTCTGTGCAGCAGCAACCACAGCCTCCCAGACACTGTTCAGAGACATATGTCCAACTAGCTCATCTTGAATAATACCAGCCCATACCAGTACCCCACCTCCACCTTGCTGGCGTCTGAGTCGAAGTGGTGGTCGGGTTTCAGCCTTCCTTACCTTGGCCATGTCTCTGAGCACTGAATCTTTTGCAGTTAATTTGCGTCTTTTTTTCTCAACACGTTTCTTGCGACACTGTTGACTATTTGCAACAAAACGTTGCGTATATATATATATATATATATATATATATATATATATATATATATATATATTATCTATATATATATATATATATATATGTTTCCCCTTAAATGTTAAAAAATGTTCTCTACAATTAAGAGCTTAATACCTAGTGGATGCGGTCTTAAGCCAGGAGTTACCAGTTCACTCTCACTTCAGATGAAAAGGTCACTGATATGATGATGCAATTACAGAGTGTGATGTTGGTTCATTGAAACTAGTTATTTTGCCCTATGCTCAAACATGGTATTATGGACACAAATCAACTATTAAAGCAGCTTCAGATTAGGTAGATTGTTTCTCACAGTCACATTGTGAGTCAGATTTTCCTTTTCAGTGACTTCTTTCAGTGCTTGAACTTCAGCTCCCGTGTTAACTTCATTCTTACTGCAATTTAAATGTTTATCAGTGCTGCTACTTAAGTGATATTCCACTATGCGAGAATAACCCACTCAGTAAGTACTCACCACTATGCCGATGTGATGATGGGTTAAGATCTTTAGTTCACCAAACAATCCTGGAGTTTTAGGAGAAGCAGGGTAGCAGCCTCATCCAGTACAATGGCAGTGAATGGCCATGTTTACATCCTACGGCTACCTGCTACAGCTGATATTTCTGCTAAAAACATGGCAAAAATGGCGTCTTTTGCAGTTAATTTTTAATGTTGCGGCTTGCAGACACTTGGATTACACCACACAAGCAGGATGGAGACATTTTGTGTTTGTTTTGTGTGCTATTTTTAACGTTTTATCCGTGGTCACCGTTCACTGCCAATGTACTGGATGAGGCTGCTACTGTTTCTCCTAAAACTCCAGGACTGTTTGGTGAACTGAAGATCTTCACCCATCATCACATCGGCATAGTGGTGAGTACATACTGAGTGGGTTATTCTCGCATGGTGGAATATCACTTTAAACTGAGACCAAATTTTCCTCTAAGCAGTCAAACTATAACTGCAAATTAAATAAACATTTAAACTTCCATATAATCCACAGAAATAATTTCAGAAACTATCTTCCTTTATAAATTTTTATACAATTATTTACATTTTTTGCTAACTTTTGTGAGGATTATTTTGGAATTCCTTTGTCATCCTCTGTCCTCTGTCACAATTTAAGAAAGTTTGAGGAAAGAGCTCAAAGTGTGTCAGACAGCTAACTCTGTAATAATTCCTGATGGATATGACATGAGTGAGGTGGGACTGCTGTGATGTTGATATTCCTTTGTCGTGAAGAGGTATAAAGCACCAGACAGCCTGCTATTATTTACTGCAGCAGCCTGCAACACAGCAAATGACATTTGTCAAACAACGTAACATGAATGTTTCTTATTGAAAGAATCTATGTGTTGCTATATACTAATTGAGAGTGGGAAGCAATTGGTAAGGTTATGTTGCTTGTGAGATTTTTTTCCCCTTTACGCTTGACTGTGTTAAAAGAACATGTCATTGTTTTCAGTGTAGAACTCAGAATGTCCTTATTAAAAATAATTGATTCATTTTGGTTTAAAAAATGAGAAGCAAACCTTTTTGCAGTTTGCAAACTGTTGTTGTTTTGTCACCTAAAACAAGAATGATGGTAAATTCAACTTTATCTTACTTCATTCTTAGCACTTATATACATGTAGGAACTCTGAGATACTTGTATTTTATGTTAACGGCTTTGCTTTATTTTGTTATTGTTATTGCAAACACATCTCTCATTGTGGTTATCTGTCTGAACAGAAGCTTACATGAACCTATGTACCTTTTTCTGTGCAGCCTGTTTGTAAATGAACTGTATGGTAGTACAGGGTTGTTTCCATTCCTCATGGTTCAGATTCTCTCTGACATTCACACTGTTTCTGTTCCCTTTTGTTACCTGCAGATTTTCTGTTTGTACACATATGCACATGTAGAATTTTGTAATTTAGCCGTCATGTCTTATGACAGATATCTTGCTATCTGTTGCCCTCTTCAATATAACACACGAATGACATTTAACAAGGCAGCTATCTTTATTGCTGTAATATGGGTGTACTCTTTTGTGAAATTCCTTATTACTTTATCTTTAAACATTCGTTTGCCACTGTGTGGAAACATCATTAAC
This sequence comes from Lutjanus campechanus, assembly GCA_027495735.1. Taxonomy (NCBI): domain Eukaryota; kingdom Metazoa; phylum Chordata; class Actinopteri; order Lutjaniformes; family Lutjanidae; genus Lutjanus; species Lutjanus campechanus. The sequence goes on along the minus strand of JAJHUR010012387.1, from coordinate 12,043 downwards.
AGTTTGTACTGTCATAACTACCTTGTTGTTAAGTTGGCATGTTCAGACACCAAAGTGAATAACATTTATGGACTTTTTGGTACTGTTGTTACTGTCTTGGTCCCTTTGCTTCCAATCCTTTTCTCTTACACAAAACTTCTTAAGGTTTGTTTTTCTGGTTCCAAACAGACAAGACAAAAAGCTGTCAGTACCTGCACACCTCACCTTGCTTCTCTCCTGAACTTTTCTTTTGGCTGCTGCTTTGAAATACTTCGGAGTAGATTTGATATGACCGGTGTACCCAGTGTCCTACGAATCATTCTGTCTCTGTATTTTCTTATCATACAGCCACTTTTAAATCCTATAATGTATGGATTGCAAATGTCAAAAATAAGAAACATATGTAAACAGTTGCTCTGTTATAAAATGTTAACTGGTGGCAGAGATGCTATGTAGGAGTAACAACAAAAGTGTTGGTGAATATTTAAAAATATCTTGTTTTCAAGAAAAAAAATATTGCAACACAATGGGAAAAAATGCAGTTTTCTTCATGAAGTGAAAAAAAGTTCCAGTAATGAATTTGGGATACAATGAAAACATGACATGACTTATTCAGATTTCAGTCTGCATTTCTTCTATTTGTTTCAAACATCAACCCCTTATATTGTTATACTTATAACTAACTTACAGGAGATGAAACACAAACACAAAAGCACTCTAAACATTTTGCTGTCACTTTATAATGCAGTGTGGGTTTGCAGAGTTAGGTTGTTTATACAGTTAAGGCAAAGCTATGATTTGGTCCTGCACCCCATGCAACATTTTACCAAACCCCTTGCTTAAAATCCTTAACTCCTGCTCAGGGTTAGATATACTAAGTATACTAAGTAAATCTAACCCTGAACCCTGAGATATACTATACTATACAAAGTGGAGTGGTTCAATAGGTAAAGCAAACAGACATAGGACTTTCACGTAGGAGACCGGGGTTTGAATGCCATGTGAAAACAAACACTCATCACTGACTTCTTATTAACTTACATAATGTACCTAAGTTGTAATAAATCTTATGCATGTTACATATGTTAACTTCTGTCAACTAATGAAACAAATGTACTCATTTTAACCCAAACCATATTTTCCTAAGACAACCCAAGTACTTCTGCTGCATTAACCTATCCAATTAGTTTATGTGCCTTTATTTTGCACATGCAAAACTTGATGCTAGATGGGTGCAAGTGCAATAGTGGATGAAGCTTCGGGGTGTGAAAAGTGAAGCCAATGCAAAAGTGCCTTAAACCTTGCCTTTAACCTTAATTCTTTCAAATAGCCAGCTCAGGGTGAAACAGAATCAGAATTAGAAATACTTCATTGATTCTGATTCTGAATCCACAAGAAGTCTCATTGTATGTAAACTTTTGAGAAAAGTTCTCACTTGATGTCCGACCTAAGTAAACTATTTAGTAATGAGTTTACGGTCTCAATTGCTAGTTTCAAATATTCTTCAACACAGCATGATGTTCCTTTTATAACTTATGGTCCATTTAGAATAAAGTACACCATAATGCAGGATATGCTTTTCACAAAACTCAGACCAGACTGTCAATATGAATTAAAGACTATTACATCAAATATTTCTTCCTCAAATGTTTTCAGAAACATATTTTAGTGACTGTTTAGCAGTGATACGACAAAGGCTGTGATCAGGCTGCTTCCATTATTTCCTGCTGAACAGACAAGCCAAAGCCAAGCACTAGCAAACTCGCAGTAAGTCACCCACCAGCTCCACACTCTTGTCAGTACTGTGCATGTTCTAGTTGCAAAAGAGAAGTGATGGCTACCCCCATAATGCCAAACTCAAGCCTTCAAAAACAGTAGCTCACAAACCAATGGGTGATGCCACAGTGGGTTTCCCCTACAACTGTTTTTGGGGTGGGGGGCAAACCCCCTCAACAGGACCCCCTATCCTCCTTGAAAGAAACAAAATATTTTATTTTATGGTGTGAATTCATCATGTGCTGCTGTTTTTGTTCAGAGACTTATTTTAAAATCATATGTGTTTCCTATCACTTTGACTTCTGCACCGCACCAAAGGTAGAGACATAACAGAACACTTATGATTGTGTCAGGTTCATGTAACACAATAATTCTACTTTTAATTGTTCATGATGATGCTCTGTTTTGTCTACGTTGCATATATTTATTGAATATCGGAAATGTAGGTAAGGATTCTTTTTATTAATAGCCTTAGTGCTGTGCGATATGGACAAAAATTTATATCACGATATAGGTAATGTTTTATCCCGATAACGATATATATCGCGATACAGTATTTTTACTTAAAATAATTTTTTTTACCCCCACAGAAACAGCTGCATAGGCTGCACTCTACATTCGCGCCACGCCAGGTTGCCTAGCAACACCCATTGTTTACTCAAGACGTTTCATTCATTATGCGCAGCAACCTATGCTTGCTATAAGCTACCTAGCTTACTAAAAGACAGAAGAAAACAAGAAACAGGCCATATAAAAAGAAGTGCAAGTGTCAGAGACTCTGACAGTTTCAGGACCTCAGTGAGGAGGGAGAATCTGATGAGGGAGAAATATCGCTGTGACTGATCCGTCATTTTCACCTGATCAATCGTCTTCATCTAAGGAGGAGAGCCTTCACCCACTAAAAAGAAAAAGCCACTGACAGGTAGGATCCTGCCTACAGCATAAACTAAATATCACAATATTATGTAGCTTATAATTACTATCAACAGAGCGACCAGTCGCCCTGCGCGTATCGCCACTTCAGGACACTTCTACATCGCTGAGAAAGTCTGTGTATGTGTGCTGATTGTGTGTGTGTGTGTGTGTGTGTGACTGTGTGTGGCGGAGAGAGGGAGACAGGTGCGTCTTATCCTGCTGAGACTCCGATTCCGTTTAGTTTTGACTTTGTCTGCCTGCAGCTAAATAAAACCTAACTATAAATGATAAACTTCATAAACTGAATTCTAAAAGGTTGTTTTCTTATGTCTTAATTATTTTTCAAAGTTAACAACTTCTATAAATGACCCATTTTGCGATTGCAGACGCTGTTGCGCGTTAGAGCATAAAAATATGTGACGGAGCCGTCTTCATCTGAGGAGGAGGAGAGCCTCCACCCACTAAAAAGTAAAAGGCTTTGACCGGTAGGATCTCGTATATAGCATAAACTAAATATCACAATATTATGTAGCTAATAATTGCCGTCAATAGAGTAAATATCAGTAGCATTGCTGCAGTTACATTAGCCGAGCTAACCACAGCCCACACATTAAAATTACGATATAAACAATAGAGGATTATATTGTACGATAGACATCTTTCTATCGCACTAATATATATATAGTAATATCGCACAGCACTAATTAGCCTGTTAAGAAATAAACTTCGCCACGGGATAAGCTAACCACCTAGCCCAGCTAGCTTGCTCTTTATTACTGGGACAGTTAATGTGGTTACTACACTACAACAAGTGGTGCATATTCATACAGTCACACAGAGAATATGCTGATCTCATTTTACAGTCATTAAATGTTTGATACCACTACCAAGTCACAGATATGCAGAAAAGAGCTGAAATCCGACTGATGACTGTTTGGAGCTATGTTGTGGTTAACTCCCTAGCAGTTTAGTTACTGCTGCCTCAGACCAGTTTTCCATGGGAGATCCTGCCAGACCTCCCGCCTATGGCCACACAGACCAGCCAGAAGTTTATTTGCTATCTTGCAAACATGGCGAAAATGACAACTGCACTGGTGTGAGACAGCAATGCAACCTGTGCATCGGCTTTGCACCAGGTGTAAGATAGGGCCCTGAATGTGTGAGAGACCCTTTGAATATGTGGGAGAACACAGAGCATTAACTGACAGATCCTGGTGATCCTGTCAGATTTATATGATCAATGAAGTTACAGCTGCTGTGCATAAAGGGGCACAGCATCTCTCTCTTATGGGCAGATGCTCCATCCTTTGTAATTCACCTGTACCCCACCGCTATTAACTGTGATGTTAAATTTTATGATCTGTGGATTGAATGCAGTGCTGTAGATGCAAAGTGTATGCATGCTGTGAATCCTCATATACTGTATACATCTTACTGTGTGAATAACGTGTAATTTTAAATAGCAAAGAATACTGCGCCATTAAGTTTAGACCAGGTCGTTGTTGGTCAATAGTCAGTCAGTCTTTCTGCTGCCTCAAGACAGCAATGCACCAACAATGGTGAAAATAGCAATGGCAGCTACACTGCACTGTTGCTGTAATGTGCAGAAGTTAAAAGATGTTTAACTGCCATGTTTCTACAGTAGCCCAGGATGGACAACCCCAACTGGCTCACGAGAGGCCCTGCTGTGCTTTTTCACAAGGTTCATGGCCAGCTTCTACATGCTTGGAAGGGGACGGTCAGGTGAGTTCATTGCAATCTAAACATCACCGCCAGATGCCATTAAATCCTTCACACTGTTTCTTCAGTAAAAGCCACAGAAACAAAAATAGTCTTACTTTCCTTGGCAAATTCGTACCTAATACGCCAAATGGCAAAAGTGGTAAACATAGTTAATAATTTATTGTTTTCTATTGAGCTGTGAGTAGAATTAAAAGTTTGTTTTTCCATCAATTAGAAATCGGTATCAAACTTTGTGTCCTTTGATAATGAGGTCACACTGCTGCTGTGGACATCCCATGACATGAAACTTTTAAAGAAGCAGAGGCAGAGTTTCAGTTCAGTTTGTTGGTCTGACTACAGCCAGGCAGTCGATGAATGTGAGGATTCATATAAAGAAATAAACTGTATTTAGTTTCTCTTTTCTCCTTTGAAAAAGAGAATGGTAAGTGTGAGGTATTTGTCATGATTGATCCAGAAAATGAAATTGTTTAATGAAAGAAAAAAAATTATGACTGCTTGATGTTGTTTAGTTTTGATTAGTTAAATATTTGTGGAAATGTAATGTGATTAGTAGAATTGGTTCTACCTGCACTCAGTGTTATGAATGTTTTACAAGTGAAAAAGAGGATTATGGTAAACTCAACTCAGATTTCATACTTCACATTCAATGCCTACTTTGACAGTGGTCATTTCAAATATATATATTTTTTGATTGTTCTGTCATTGTATATTCTAATTGTTTGTGCCAATGTTTTGCTCATTGTGGTTATCTGTCTGAACAGAAGCTTACATGAACCTATGTACATTTTAATGTGCAGCCTGTTTATGAATCAACTGTATGGTAGTACAGGCTTGTTTCCATTTCTTCTGTTTCAGATTCTCTCTGATATTCACACCATTTCTGCTTCTTTTTGTTACCTGCAGGTTTTCTGTGTGTATTCTTATGGCAGTGTAGAATTTGCCATTTTAGCCATCATGTCTTATGACAGATATCTTGCAATCTGTTATCCTCTACAGTATAACACACGTATGACAACCAACAAGGCTGCAATGCTTATTGCTCTAAGTTGGTTATCTCCTTTTCTTGCAATTGTTGTTTTGATATCATTACTTGTCCCTTTACAGCTGTGTGGCAACATTATCAACAAAGTTTACTGTGACAACTACTCCATTGTCAAACTAGCATGCTATGACACAACACTCAATAACATTTATGGGCTTATTGCCACTTTTCTCACAATCTCATGTCCTGTATCTCTAATCTTTTACACATACATGAAGATTCTTAAAATTTGTTTTTCTGGTTCTAAAGAGACCAGACAAAAAGCGGTCAGTACCTGCACACCTCACCTTGCTTCTGTCCTGAACTTTTCTTTTGGTTGTTTCTTTGAAATAGTACAGGGTAGATTTAATATGAAAAGTATACCCAACATGTTGCGAATATTTTTATCATTATATTTTCTCACATGCCAACCTCTTTTCAATCCTGTAATGTATGGGCTGAATATGTCCAAAATCCGTATCATATGTAAAAGTTTGGTCTTTGCTGAAATGTAGGAGGTATAATCTAACAGACTTTGCCAGCTTGACAAGAAGGTAAAGGTATGCTATTTATTCTGTATAATACAGTAATAATGTGTAGTCATCGATGCACTGGGCAGTTAACAGTGCAGTGTTAGCAGTGTTTTGTGTCAAGTGTTAAATCTCCATTTAACAACTAACCAAAACCAGCAGGGGAAAACTTGAGACTTAACCCTGTGAAAGTCAGATTAAATGTTTGATAAATGCATACTGTGTTTTGTGCTCTTTACAGGAGACAGGTTCTTTCTTTTGCTCATTTTGAATTTTGAGATGTCTATGCTGCTGTGCATCATATGCAGGTACTGAAGGCAGGATTAAAATGTCTAATATGTAAAGAAATAAAGATTTATCCGTACTGTATTTAGGGTGGTTACTGCTTCCCAATGTGGGGAGAGCAAAAATCACAGGGGTTTCCCAAGGCGTTGTCTGCTCTGAGGTTGTCAAAATCAGATATGCAAAATCACAATTTATACAAAAGTCTCTATACAAACCTATTGGAGAGGATACATTTTTTGCCCTTTCTCAAAAATAGTAGGCTAAAACTTTCTCTCAAGCTCTGTGATAATTAATCATCATTATTTTATAAAGGGCAAGTGTGTAGAGGCCAATTCTCTTGGATTTTTTAAAGAAAAAATATTTATTAAAAATGTTAATTAAAATGTTATTAAAATTTTATACTAGAAAAGAGATCTTTACCAAAGTTAAAGGATGTAATGTTGTAAACAGCTTTGAAATCATTATTCTCTTGGTGAGTGTGCAGGCTGGGAAGGCTCAGCTTTTCTTAGATACAAGTAGGGGGATCACCAAGGAAAAAAGGTCAGGAACCACTGGTTTAGAGACAGTCTATTCTTGAAAACAATTCACTGATCAAAGCTGCAGATAGAAATTTCACCATATTCTGTACATCACACATGTAATTCCATCTGATTACAGAGCTTACATATGATGATAGCCTATGTGTAAGCACAGACACTCACATATATATGCATGTGTGTCTGTGTCGTTTGTCCCAATTTACTTGCATTGTATAAAATATTGAAAGAGCTAAATATGTTAAAAAGTATAAAAATGCACAAATCTGAATGATGGCGCTATCGCCCTTTAAGTCCCTTACTTTTCTTCAATTAGAACAACAGCTGCAAATATAAAGAACATAGATGTGGATGATACCTAGTGTTGATAATTGTAATAACATCAATGTGTGCAGAATATAATTGTGTCAGTATAGCATGTTTTAAATTGCTCACGTGGTCAAGTGTGCAGACAGTAACTGTAGGGTTGGTGGTTCCACTGAGTTGACATTTTTTGACACTCAACAGCAAATTGCTCCCTCTTTATTGCTAGACACTATGAGCCCAGGTGTTCTTGTAATGTGAAATAATGCAATGATTTGTGTTTTATGCACTTTTGTTGAAAGGCTAGATTTTACTTTGTTTTGGAAAAGCAATTCAGTAAACAATGTGATGCTGAGTCAGTGCAGCCTCACAGTAGGTTGATATCTGGTTCTGTGACTACAGGGAAGAGAAAAAATAAAGTTCTTCAAAGCCCCGCAGGCCTGAAGAATTCTTCCATGCTTCAAAGTGGGTATCATAAACTAAAGTTTAATCACATATTTGCTACTTGAAACACATCTTTGCTTGAACCCTTACAATTGGCAGACTTGCAGACACTAACGTCTACTTCTTTGGTCAAATAACCTTATCTGCCTACAGTATTATAAGTCTGTGCAGTCACCCATAGGCAGAATATTCTGCTACCCTTACAGTAGCAGATATGCAATTTCACTTTAGTTTACAGTGCAGTTCTGATGTAATGTGTCCCAAATTACCATCTAAGAAAGTTCACTGAGGGTCTAACTATAAGAAATAAATAAAGATGCAAATCCTTCCACATCCGTATATTACTGGGGTCAGGTAGTGACATGGCATGAAATGATCTTAACTGGAATGGGAGAGACTCAGTGGTACACTTAGCATCCAATATGTAATGGTGCTCAACACTGGCACTCTCCATGGCTGTGTGCTCAGGTTCGTACTGTTCATGCTGTACACTAGGGCTGGGCGATATGGCAAAAAATATCAAAATAATTTTCCCCGTATTGATCGATATTGATATTTATCACAATATATAATTTGATAATGTTGTGAGTGTGAAAAGTATCCTGATAAAGTCTGACACCTGAAGAAAACAAATGACTCATTAGATGAACTTAGAATATAGTTTATTAACATAAATTTTTTGGCAAAAAAAGACATTTTGACAATATTTATTGTTGTTTTGTGAACTGAAGATCTTCACCCAACCTCACATTGGCATAGAGGTGAGTACATACTGAGTGGGTTATGAGTCTGGGGTGGAGTATCCTTTTAAGGATCTAGGTCTATCTATATTGAGTAAAAATTACCATAGTTTATCATCGTCATCGACATACATTTTATCGCGATTGTTTAGAAATCATTTTATCGCCCAGCCCTACTGTACACCCATGACTGCAGCCCCCGAGATGCAGAGAACTCTATTGTGAAGTTTGCAGATGACCCCACCATCATTGGCTGGATTTCAAACAACGATCAAACTTTATATCAGGAGGAAATCAAAAGTCTTGCAGAGAAGCACACAGAAAACAATCAACTGCTCAACAACAGCAAAACCAGAGAGCTGATTGTTGATTTTCAGAAAAAGGCGTCAAAGACACGCACCCCTGTCCACATCAGTGGAGCTGAGGTGAAGCAGTTGGAACACTTTTAGTTTCCTGTGAGTCAACATCACAGAGAACCCGTCATGGATGTCACACATCTCCATCCTTGTTAAAAAGGTTCATATTATTTCTTACAGGAAATTTAAGAAGACAACTCTATAGCAAGTGATTAAAACCACTCCAAACATCTCTGGTACCCATTTACCAAGTATCAGTGATATCAGGGAGGTGAGGTGCCTCCACAGAGCCCAAAGGACAGGACAGATACAGAGGCATCTGCTACCACACCATCAGACTGAAGAGCAGCTTCTTCCTTTAGTCCGTGAGAATGAAGAATTCAGTCTCAGCATTCCTCCATGTGAATTAGTTGTTCTATTTTTTTGTTCTATTTTCTTTTTATCTTAAGCCAATCCAAACAGTCAGTCAAAGGGGAAACTGCATCACAATCTTATTATTCAACCTTGTTGTAGATACTAAATATATCCCTTGTATCCTTATAATGGCCAACAAATGACCCCATAAGACAGTAAAAGCCCTTTGAGCTCTCACTGTTTTGTCTGACTATTACAAAGGCTATGTGGCATTGCAACCATGCTGTCTAATTAAGAACAAGAAGTGGAAGAAGTAGTATGCATACTTTATTAATCCCTCTTAAGAATATTACATGTTTTCACTTTGTTTTTATTTACAAACACAGGCCCATAATACACAAAAATGCACAAACAGGACCTAGACATGCATTAAAGGTGAGATGCCACATACACAGTCAGGCGCCCAAGCAGATAGGGGTTTGGTGCCTTGCTAAAGGGCACGTCAGTGATGCTCAGGAGGTGAACTGGCACCTCTCCAGCTACCAGTCCATGCTCTGAACTGACTGGTTTGTACTGCACGTGAAATGGCCACCCTCCAGTTCCCAAGCCAAGTCCCTATAGAGTGAGCTAAGCTATCATGGGTAGCATTAAATGTGGTGTCCTATTACAGCATACTTAGTAATGTAATTAATGGTATTTAACATCTAACTAGCATATGTTGGACAAGATATGGCATTATATTTAATTTCTAATTATACTATGTTCTTGTTTCTATTGACAGCGCGAGAGGACAATGTAACTGAGCTGAGAGGGCTCAATGTACATTATGGCAGAGGCAAAGAGACAGAAGAGGACTTTGAGGGTGGAAGCAGAAAAAATAAAAAGAGACCATAACTAAACAAGAGGCTGCAAGACAAGAGTAAATGTGGGACTGGCTTTAAGCAGTTGGGGAGAGCTAGTTAGTAATATTAGCTGGCTGTTATGTTGTGTGTTGTACTTGCTTGACATCTGGCTGTTAGCAAAGTTATCAACTTAACACTAGTGTTTACATGAGCTGCAAATGGCAATAAAACACCAACTCTCAGATAATGTTGCTTTAATGTCTGTATTTGTAAGGTCACATCCATTTTTTTTCATTGATATTTGCAATGTTGCACAGCTTGGAGCACATAGGTGTATTTTTTACTGCTGTGTCAAAGCTTTTAATGACATCCTTGGGAATTAGGGAGCAATGCACTAATGACCTGTTAGAGAATGACCTGCTGAATGTGATCTATCATGTTCCCAAGCCTTCTTTAGCTTCTGAATTCCCCCTGCTTCACAGGACACATTTAGAAAACTTTGACAGACTTTGAAACACAAAATTTATTCCTAAATTCTTGTATTAAAACCACGTTGCATCAATTCATCTGAC
>JAJHUR010012331.1:0-11984 GCA_027495735.1 Lutjanus campechanus | reverse complement strand
AGCAGAGAGATGAAGAAGATTGAGGATCAGATCTCCTCTCTGTCAGACAGTATCTGTGCTGTTGAAGAAGAGCTGCAGAAACACAAGGTGCCATTCCTCAGCAGTTATAAACCCACTCAGACCAGAGCCAGAGTCCAGAGCTCAGTGTCAGATCCACAGCTGGTCTCAGGAGCACTGATAGATGTGGCCAAACACCTGGGCAACCTGTCCTTCAGAGTCTGGGACAAGATGAAGGACAAGGTCCACTTCACTCCTGTCATTCTGGACCCAAACACTGCAAACCCTCATCTCTATCTGTCTGATGATCTGACCAGTGTGAGAAATGGAGAGACAAGGCAGCAGCTTCCTGACAATCCAGAGAGACACACTCAGTATGCCACTGTTCTGGGCTCTGAGGGCTTCAGCTCAGGGAAACACAGCTGGGAGGTGGAGGTGGGAGATCATCCTTATTGGCTTGTAGGTTTGATTAAAGAGTCATTTGACAGGAAGGGAAAGATAACTGCCTCACTAGAATGTGGAATCTGGTGTTTATTGTTTCACAGTGGAAAATACACAAATGGTCTTGGTGAGACTGTCAGAGTGAAGAAGAGTCTCCAGAGGATCAGAGTCCAGCTGGACTATGACATGGGGGAGGTGTCCTTCTACGACCCTGAAGACATGACTCACATCGACACTCACAGAGACACTTTCACTGAGAAACTCTTCCCATATTTCAGTGTTGGAGAGGCTGGTGATGCAAAAACTGCTGATATCAAAATCTGTCAAACTGATATTTCTCTGTGATGTGATTGCAGAGGTTGGTGATGGTGTGTGTGTTTGGTTGAAAAAGAATGTCAGAAAAGTTATGTTGTACACACAGAGTCTCAGCAAGGTTGGTGTCAGATTTCACAGAAACGTTTTGCTTACTGTCTCTCCAATCTGAAGCTGTTTATTCAAAGTGGTTTTCATGTAGGTTTGAGTCTTTTTTTGGATTCTCAATTCATCTCAGTTAATTATCAATTTCGGTTCAACCAAAATTTATTAGAATTTTTTTTTTGACTTTCTGCTTGCTATTGAAATTATGTCAACTAAATATTTGTCCATGCTGTTTTATATCTTCTTAAATTGCTGTTTTGTGGTTAAATCTCTTAAAAATGTTTCCATTCTCAGAAAATTATTTTGTATTAAATGTATCAGGTGACAAAGGTTTATAAAAATATGTCTGTTTTCTAAGGTCATAACAAATTGTCTTGATAAGAGGCATCTTGTTTTCAGTCAGTCACAATGTAGTGTGTATAGATACTTAAATTGTTCTCACTTTGTTGTTTTACTCTGAGCACACATGAGATTAGGTCATTTTCTAATTTTGTTTTTAATTGGTTAGTTTAGTGTTGCCGCATGCTGTGACTACATGTGTAACTGTATGCTGCGGTTGATAAATTGTGATTTCCAGTTAATGGAACAAAATTGTATTTATCCTTTATTATAATTAACAGCGGGTGGATTGCACAGGCATAATGTGAAAAAGAAAAAAAAAAGAGTAAAAAAAAGTAAAAACAGTAGACTGTGTTGTTTATGTTGTTTGAGCTTCATGACTTCACAACAAAAAGGTCTTGAGAAAAAAAATAATCTAAAAGTTGTATCTTTTTCATACAGTCTGGTTTAGCAGCGGCCCAGTTATGATGAAAAGACTTTTCTCTCTCATCAGCTGACTCTTTGTTGAATAAATGATACTGTTGGTTGTATCATTAAAGAGAGTTACCAAGGGTTTGTGTAATGATGGGACTGAATGGTAGTGAAGAAACTCCTGCTGGTGTTGGACCAGATCACTGTGACGTTGTGACCTCTGGAATGGAGCTCCTGGATGAGGACCTTCATATTGACCCAGTGGCTTCCATCCACAGGGAAAACAAGGACTTTCCTTCCATCAACACTGGGAAGAGAGGAGAGCAGTGCAGCCAGTGTCACCAGTCTCAGCTGGATCATCTCTGAAGAGAAGCTGGAATCATAAAGACAACGACGATGCAAAATGATAATAGGGTGACTTTGTCTAAACTACTCTCAATGAAAATGGTATTTTTCACTAGTTAGGAGACTCTTATTCATTAAAGAAATAAATAAATAAAACTGCACAAAACTAACAATACATTTAAGGATACTTTAAAATGTAAGTGAATAGCCCAGCTGGTGCTAGAATGCAAAAAGTAATATGTATATGTAATAAGTAATATGAATGCTGAACTAAAGACAGAGGTGCAGCCTTCATGTGTCACAGTGACCGATACTTTCATAAATAAACAGTGTTTCAGTTCCTTCATTATTTCCAATTTGTTACTTGCCAACGTGTGAACAAAACAGGTCATGTTCAAATATTTAGACTTTGCAGAATCACATTATAGTCATATTATATCCTTTGCTGAACAATATTTGTCAGAGAACACACCCCAAATATATTATACAGTTGATGGTGATGACGTTTGGGTGTAATTTCATTCTGAAAACTTCCACAAGGTGGAGACAAAGTACACATCTTGGTTACATGCTGGTGAGAATTTTGAACGTTTTATTTACATTTTCTCTCACATCTTTTACAAACATTATTGTTTCCTTCAGTTTCACCAATACCTTACTTTTCCCAAGGGCCTGATAAAACTATTACTCATCATCCAAAAGATTTCTAACTATCTCTGTGGTTATCTTGACAATCATCAGTGACTAAACCTCTTGATAGGTTGCTTCAATTAAGCTGTGGTTTTATCCATTTCTCTCAGAAAGCAGACATACAATTGAATTATTCAGCACTTGAAGCTATAATATTATATAATACTATAATAATTTCTTCATTTCATCGTATTCGTATTTGTATTTAAAAAAAACTTAAAACACCAGACTTATGTTTTATATATATATTTTAGTTGTGTACTTAACATTATCCCAAATGTTTCCAACAATAACCAAACCCAGAGAAATCCACAAAGTATTCAAGATAATGCTGCGTTTCCTACTAGCCACTAGTTGCTATAACTTCTGGGAAAACATGATATGTCAGATATGTCAGAGGGAGGAAGGAAGTCGGCAAACATGACTAAACAAAACATGGATAAAAGTTCATCAAATTACCTCGTCCATGAACATGACTGAAGAATCGTCATTTAAAATCAGATGGTGTGGAAACAGATTGTTTCTAAAGAAAATACTTCATTTTTTTTAATCTCTCGTTATTCAGTCTTCCCTTGGTGCCTCTCTTTTTTCCTTTTCTGCTGCTGTTGGAGAAAACTCCACTCAGCTGTTTAGTAAAATGTACATACGGGGCATATTAGGCATCTAATCTAATGTTATTCAACTTTTCTTTTCTTTCTGCCAAAGACTTTATTCCACAAACATTTCACCACTGAAATGAAAATCCCTGACATCATCAAGACCAACAACAGCAGCAGTGTGATTACGTCAATGGAGTGATACTGAATCCAGGACATCTTATAGGAGTCGGTCTTTAAGTGAGCAGCTCCCTTGTGTCTCATGACAAACTCGATCCAGAACATCGCTCGGTCCAGAGGCTTCATGGGCTGGTCTCTGTGCAGCCTGGAGAGCTCCTGCATGTTCTCCCTGTAGGACGGTTCATAAAGCACCGCCTTCACCGCCTCCAGGAAGTTGTCTTGGTTCAATGTGCCGATGTCCAGCACTTTAGCAACACCCCTCGCTCTCATCCGGAAAAGGTTATCATCCTGGTCAAACATCAAAGGAATGCCTACAATGGGAACTCCATGGTAGATAGCCTCTTGAAGTCCGTTGGTGCCACCGTGGGCCACCACCACTCTGGTCTTTGGGTGTCCTAAGAGGTCATTTTGGGGCAACCAGTCCAGCAACAAGGTGTTGTTGCCAAGGGTGGAAGGTCTCTTCCCAATATGCCTCCAGATGACCTTCTGAGGTAACTGGGCAAAAGCAGCAGCCACATGTTCTGCTATATCCTCAGGGAGATTCCCTACCAAGGTCCCCAAGCTCATAACAATGACTCCATGCTCTGCAGAGCTCTGGACAAAGCTCTCCAGATCTTGAGGAAGCGGCTTGGAGGGTTTACACTGAAACCCGCCGATGTAGACCACGTTGGGCATGGTGGGACGAGGGAACTCAAAAGTGAAGTCACTTCTCATCAACCAAATATCTGCTGCCAGAACGAGTTCATCATAACGGATGTCAGGACCAAAGTGACGGTGCACAAATGGTGTGTAGAGAGGCTCTTTTATTATCGCATGGTTATTAAGTGTCATTAAAGCAAATAAAACATTTTTCACCCTTTGCCAGAAGGTCATCTTGTCAGTTAATTCAGTGCCTGGTATGGGAACGTATGACAGCGGTGAGGGGGCAACTTCACGATGTCCATCTGCCAAGACAGTCCATCGTACATTGAAGATCAGAGGAAGACCCAACCGATGACCCAGAAGAACCCCTCCACCAAAGCAGGGGTCTGTCAGAACAACATCGTACTTGGCCTCTTGGAAGAACTGTATCAGTTTAACATCGTCAAATATCTTTTGCATTTTATCTACCATAAGTTTGTGAGTATGATGCATCATTATCAAAAACTCCTCTCCACCTTTGAAATATGCTGAAGTTGAATTGTGGAACTCACGTCGGAGCTGAATTGCTCTTGTCGTGAAATTTTTCATGATGTTGGCATTAAACCCAGCAACAATGTCAAGGGTGACTGACTGGTAGTAAAGGGACTCTGCATTGATGTACCAGCTGGTGTTGGACCGGATCACTGTGACGTTGTGACCTCTGGAATGGAGCTCCTGGATGAGGACCTTCATGTTGACCCAGTGGCTTCCATCCACAGGGAAAACAAGGACTTTCCCTCCATCAGCACTGTGAAGAGAGGAGAGCAGTGCAGCCAGTGTCGCCAGTCTCAGCTGGATCATTTTTGATGAGAAGCTGGAATCATAAAAAGAAAGAAGAGATTCAATGATAACAGTTTAGTTATTTCTTGTTGAGTCTTTTCTTGTGTGTCTTTGTTGAATTAACATCCTGTCTGTTTTTCCCCACTTGTTCTCTGTTACCTGTGTTTCATTAGTTGAGTCAATTGGAATTTTGAGTAGAGTTTGTTCATTGATAAATCATTATTGTATTTTAACTTTTATTTACAACTTAATTTATCCTCATATTATGTATGTATTGCAATACTGTGTGGGCTGCCACATGTCCCACTTTTCTGAATAGGATTTTGCAGATCCAAAGGAAATTAGTTTCGCTAAAGATGCAATTCATCTACTCCTCTTTGCAGAAAATACAAACTGCTATCAATTTTTAATGTGAGCACATACCAGACTTGTGTGCTTATGTAAAAATATGTACACTTAACTCATGAATTGCCAAGTGCATTCCAGATGTTTTCATCAGATGTTCACTGATATTATACAAGACATTCAAAGGACTTTCTTCCTCCATGTTGTCAGACATCCCTTAATCAATACACACTGAAATAGAGAGGACCATCTCTTTGCAATAATCTACCTACTTCACTGCAAGCAACATCTACAATATCATTGTTCAAAAAACATCTGATAAAGTCAATAATTAGCAAGGATTTGTAGCACTTTTTGGATCTCATTGTAATGCATCTCAACTTGTAAACATTCACTTCTGTAAATTATATCACCATTTAGTCTTGACACTTTTAATTGTGACCATTGTTATTTATGTTGAAACATTTTGTGGTTTCCAACCTCTCCTGCAGTGTTTTCACAGTTTATTATTTTTATATCTATACACAATGTGCAAATAAACTACATTAAAACTAAACTAACTAGCTCCACATATATATAGTGTGTGCTTCCTTCGTGCCATTGCCAGTTCATACATGTCCCTGCGTCAAGCGTCAAAGCCTTTTCCTAGTGTTATCTTAGTCCTTTGTTGGATCTTTGCTATGCTTTCTTGGACTTTGCCTGTTTAATGAACTCTTGTATATTTGCCTTTGTTTTTAAAGAGAAAATGTGTAGTTTTCATGTGGATATCCAGGGAGTGTTGGTGGTAAATGTACTAAATTGAAGCAATAAATTCCTCAGTGCTGCTATATTGGCCAAGAATGCTGAGTTCACTTGGTGCAAAATCTGTCATCTCTGACAGGCGCAAGCCTTGAGGGGATCATGCACGTGTATGTGCGTGCGTAAACAACAAACCTGGAGTTTATGTGCTGCTTATCCTGCACACTACTGGATCCATTAGTCTATTTTTTGTGCACATTCATGACTGTATGCTCACAAAACACTGTGATTCCCCACACTGGCAAGAGCCATGGCTATAGGCATTATGTTCTGGGATCATCCCATTGTTGTGAACATATCTTAAGAACAAAGGAAATTTAACATTAGGACTCAAGGATGATCTGATTAAATTTTGGAGGTCAAAGGTCAAAGTCACTATGACTTCACATTTGTCCCATTCTTGTGAATGAGATATCTCAAGAATGCTGTGAGGGATTTTCTTCAAATTTGGCATAATTGACCACTTAGACTTAAGAATGAACTGAAGTGCCCCAGAGTCTGGGGACATGCACAACAATAGCTCCAAATGGACAAAGGATGTGCAAGGCGGCTATGATGCTTGTGGATGTGTGTATGGTGTGTATCTCCGGCCTAAGTCCTATAAACAGTTTGTGGTGGTGTGGGAGATAAAGTCTGCTTTCTCCATGTGTTTTTGTCTCCAAGAGGTTTCGCCTACCACATCCTCCTTGATGTGTGTCAACAACCAAGTAAAACCCTCCAACTCAAGCCTTCTCAAGCCTCCCTAAAACATCTACAGATCTAACAGAGCCACTCAGCTGCCCAGCTCCTTGTTGTCACTGCTTCACAGCACCTCGTCCTCACAGCTGCACAGTGATTCGGAGGTTGAGCTGCCCAGTGCCATGGAGGTACCTGGCACGTCAGTTGTCTTTTCAGTCCATTTCAGCTAACACCACATCTGTTCCCTGTGGCTAACCTGCTTCAGAGTCTGCAGTCCAGCTGACACATGCTCCTCGTTCCCTGTCGGAAGTCTGGATGACTTTCTTCTGGTTCTCAACTGCCGATCCATCTGACAACTTTTCTACTGCAATCCCCATTTCCCATGCTGCAGCAATCACTGGTTCCTGAGCTGTAGCTGTCTTCTCTTCCCATGCCAACAAGCTGTTGTTCCTGAGCTTAATTACTCTCCAGTAGTCCCACCAGTTTGGCCTACCTTCAGGCGATCCTACAGAGCAGTTTGGCGCATCTGCCTTCCTGCAAGGCCATCTGTCCGAGATAGCTGACACTTTTGCCTGGTTTTATGTGCGTAAATTTCATTTGGGGAGCGATATTGCAATTATATTGTTGATGTGTAACCTTTGACAATGTCATTTCCTGGAGATTAGTGCTAATCAGTTCAGTACACAAGTGCTCCTGTGAACAGTGTATTAAATCTTAGCAGAGATGTAAAACTTGTAAAGGTTCCTTGTGCCATGATGTTCATTTTATGTATTTGTATTTGTGGTTTACAGCACTTTTGTGTAGCATTTTGTGGTTTTTCAAGCAGTCCACTCCTCTTCTTCTTAAAGGTGTGCATGTAGAAACCTGAATAACTTACAGTACTGAGATTATTGTGTTTGTAACCCTCTGTTGCCAAATATGCTCCAACCAGCAGAGTCTATTAAAGCAGAACCTAGAATGTGCTAAACATTAGAAAGAGCTACTATTTCAATTTTAAATGAACAGCATCCTGAGTTTTTAGCAGCTGATGTTAAGCTGGTTAAATTTCCAATTTACCAATAGATGTTCAATCAGGCTTATAAGAAAACAAAGCAAGGTAGGAATAATGATATAATATGAGTATAATATATTATAAATTAAGATTACAATCTAGAGTGAATAATGAATGAACAATAGTGTGGTGCCTCCACTGTAGGATTACTAGACTCACACACTATATTAGCTGTATTTGTATTTCCCCAGAAACAACAGCACGTATCTTATTTATTATTATATTATTTTCCAAGTGACTTTCTTTCCTGGTATTCTGTCACAAAATTATTAAGATCAAAACAAATCTCTTTTTTTCCTTCACACAAATAACAAACAAATATCAATAACAGTTGGTTACCAAAATAAAAGTTTATAAGTAACAGTTAACCCAGTCACATTATATTGACCTTGTAACAAATGACGAAATCAAAATATTTAGGCTAGTCGCAATAAACCTAGAATGTGCTAAACATCATCTGAATGTACTATCTTTTTTTTCCTCCTCATATAAAATAGACATAAATTCCTTAAATGTGTGTATACAGGTATTACTCAAAATTAACTACCTGGAATACGACCTCCGCAAATATTGACAACTAATGTAATTAATAAATATAAAACCAGGAAAAAGTCACAAGTTAAACAGTTCGACCCTGGAAAATGTTCAAACTGCCAAGCGCTTGGATTTCTAAGTTGGTGCACATATGAAGAAAATAAATCCTTTGCGAAACAGTTCAGTATGTAGTCGCCAGTAACTCACAGAAACACAGTCCAGAGAAGGTAGATGAGGAGCAGGTAGATGAAGAGCAGGTAGATGATGAGGTGCAGCAGTTAATGGTTCGAGCAGTGATGCAGGTCCAGTGCGCTGCTGCTCCTCTTCTCCTCCGTCCTCGGTGAAAATCAAGCCTGGCGTTTACAACTGACTGTCCCGAACAATGGTCCAAGTAGAAACGTCCACGTCTGGTAGCTCCACACACACTTTTACACTTTGTTTCAAAGTTAATGAAAACAACAAACGTGTCTAACCCGACTGCACAACTCCAAACTGGAAAGAAAACGAGTGACAAGACTGCAACATGCACGATTTTTAGTTGCAAAACAAAACTAATATTTGCGCCAGTATTTCAGTCTGCAAATACTGTCCACTTCGGCGTTAACTCAACTCTCGACTGTGCATAAACACACCACTCTCCTCCCTCTCACGTGCGCCTCGATACTGTTTGTCTTCCGACTTTCTTTTCCCCCACCCCCAAGTCATCTCTGATTGGCTCAGAGCACACATCACTCAAAATAATCTAGAGGTCCCCTACATGTATGATGATACAGACATGAGCTAACCCTAACCCTAACCCTCTCTTTGCGGCTTTGCTATGTAAACTTGTACTGTGCTAATAATTTAGATTTTTCAAACACATAGGGTCTATTTTATGCATGTTCATGTCCACATTCAAGTTTAATCTTAATTAAGAAAATCTTTAAAATGCTGGGTGGGAAAATAGCTTTGAAAGGTACATTTTAATTTTAACTATACAATCAGAATGACATGTATTTTCTTTGATTTAAATATAACACTGAATGTAGTAAAGGCAGTATAGTCATACAGTCAGTCAGCTATAGGCCATGTTGAGAGGGTGTGTGTGTGTGTGTAGAAACCTGGTAATGAGAAGTTGCTGTGCTTATTATGTTTGTAAACAGCCCTGGAAGAGATTAAATTCATCCTAGCTGGCAAGGAAGCAGTTATCCTCATATTTCCTGCGTGGTCCCTTTGGATTTGTTTGCCTTTTGGACTGTTGATCTGGTTTTGACCTGTGCCTGCCTGACTACTCGTAAGCCTTTTTGAATTGTCCTTTGCTTTTAAATGATTTGAACTGCACCAGCTCTGCCCTCTGAGTCTGTGTTTGGGTCCATTTCCTTGTGTTTCTGCTGTTGAACCCATGCTTTGTTTTGAGTTAATTATGAAAATGAAAAATAGGTCTTCTGACCTATCTATCTATTTGTAGAATTATGTTCTCGGTTTCATTGTTGTAAATTTACTGTAATACAAGGTTGAAAAAAGTGTGATAGTCCTGTTTAAAAAAAAAAAAAAGTTTAGGCAATCATCAGGAGGCATGCCCATTGATGTGATTTTGCAGGTGCAAGATAAAAATATGATGCACAAACAAAATGATAAAAAAGACGGCACACTGCCACCTCTTTTCTAATTTTCCATCGATTCTGAAAGGACTTCACAACATTTGGCCACAAAATAGTTGTCCCCAGGTAAAAGTCCAAATGAATTTGGCATGCATTTGGTTGCTTTGATATATAATTAATGGGAAAATATATAATAAGCAAATAAAATCTTGCTCAAAGGAACTCAAAGGTAAAGTCACTTCTAATAAGCTGAACATCTGCTGCCTGAATGAGAATAATTTATGTTGTACTTACAGTTGAAAAGTGTTGTATAGTAGGTTAACCATCTGTGAAGCTTTTGTCTCAGAGTCGGCAGTAGATATATAGTTTTTATTGTAGCGTGACTGACAAGCCTTACACTGATTGGTGTGCAATATGTTGGACAAAGGTCACTGTTCGGAGGTAACTTTCTCTCTGAACAGACTTATTAAATCACCGTCACTGCAACCTTAACTTTTCACAGCATTTTTTTGACCCAACAAAGACATGTTAGTGAGAGTTTGAAGAACATTTCCTGATGGTTATGAGAGAAATAAGACAAATTCAAAGAAAAAAAAAAACACTATCATGTTGACACCACTTGTTTTTCTGTTAGATATACGTCACAATCCTGTTCTCTACCGGCCTGAACTACAATTATTTAAAGCCTCACTGTGTTCTTGTCTGTGTGTCTTGTATTATTTCAATGTTTGTCTGGACTGTTCGAAGAATAACTTCTGCAAGAAAAGAAACAAATGAAGATCTAAAACAAAGAAAGAAAGACATAAATCTGGTTATGTTTTACTGTACCTCTGAAAACATCCTGACACCATCTGCTGGTGACATCAGGCTGTGACGTCTCTGCTGGATAAAACATGTTTGGAGCATTTGAAGCAATCAAGGACAGTGTGTTGGTGAGTCTTGCTATTCAAAGACAATTTAGACCTGAAGACAAATGACTGAGAAAATTGCCCTTGTTGAAAGTTTGCTGGACTGCCATGTGTGTTCAGAGACTTTCAGAGATCCTGTGTCTCTGAGCTGCAGCCACAGCTTCTGTTCAAGCTGCCTGAAAAAAAGAAAATCCATTTGTAAAAGGAAATCCTCAAAGGATTATCCAGGAGTGAACTTTGCACTGAAGGAACTGTCCGACTCCTTTGCTGGGAGACAGAAATCTGGATCATCTGAGACAGAAAAAGGAGAGAAGAAGGTGGAGGTGGGGTGTAGTAAACATCATGGAGAGCCTCAACTGTTCTGTGAGGATGAAGGAGCAGCTGAAATCTGACTTAGTCTCTACAGGACAAGAGGGACAAATACAAATAAGTCTAGTACCCGCACTGTTTTACTCAAAACCACATTGTCGTAACATGTGCAGAATGTGTCTTGGCCTCGTCTTGCTGAAATAAGCAGGGATGTCTCTGAAAAAGGTGTTGTCTGGATGTACCTTTCAGCATTAATGGGGCTTTCACAGTGAGCCATGGGCACTAACACACCCTCATACCACAGTAACTGTGTTGCAACAGCTTTCTGTGTTCCAGAGTCCCTGTAGAAATACTCTTTATACAATCATGTTGGTTCTTAATGTAGTGCCGCTTGAGGGTCAAAGGTCACAGGGATCCAATGTTGGGTTTTGACCTTCATAAACTTCATAACTAATGAAACTACTAATGCAATGAAGTTATTCAGTTTGAATATTTGAAATTGTTGCTTTATAAATGATTTTAATCAATCATTGTTCAAATTGGCAGCAATATGGATTACTAAGTAGCTGATAGTAAATTAAACACCTTCATTTCACATGACAGAAGGGAGTGTCATTTCCAATATTATTAAAAATGTTGACAAAGGTGCCCTGGTAGCTCAGTTGGTTGCACATGCAGCCCGTATACTGAGGCTGAGTCCTCTGCAGCAGCCGTGGGCTCAACTCCTACATGTGGCCCTTTGCTGCATGCCATCTCTCTCTTTCCTGTCTTCATTTCAGTTGTCCTACCAATGAAAATATCATAAAAGCTCAAAAAATATGTTTTAAAATGTTGACAAAACCTTAATCTTGATCTCTAACATGCATTGTTATCTTTGTTGGATGAACTTCAGGATTTATACTGG
>JAJHUR010012329.1:1274-15180 GCA_027495735.1 Lutjanus campechanus | reverse complement strand
CACCTCTTCAAAATCGTCACGGGACATGTTGTAGGTGAGAGACTGAGAGAGAGAGAGAAGATGCAGTCATCGACGTCGTGAGGTAGGGCTGCCCCTGACTAAAGATTTTCCAAGTCGACCAGTAGTCATCAGTTTAAGCCAATAGTTGACTAGTCATTGCACCTTTATTATATTCATTTAATTATTCAAAAAAAGTACGAAGCACAAAGCAAACCGCCTGTTAAATGCTAACGGCAAAAAGGGAAATGACGCTGAATGTGTCAGAACAACCAACTTAGTTTATTTCAACACAGCCTCACACACGTTTAAAGATTGTGTCCTAAACAGATTATACATTTTAGAAAATAGTTGTTGAAAACACGTGAAAGCACTAAGAACTATGTAGCCCTGAATTGTGGAGTCAGACAGTTAAATGGTTGTTCACAATTTCAGATTTTTTGGGTGGACCTGAAATATGACTTGGTGATATGCTGGATACCTTGCAAGTCAGCTGGATTTGCGAGATCACGCGAGAATCCATCTTGCCAGGCTTCAAGTTATTGGTTTGTGTCCACACCATAAGTGTCACAGCCAATCAGCATACTAGGAGGGGCTACTGGCAGCTGCTATGGATGTGGTTTTAGGTGTGACGACAGCGAGATGCATTCATGGAAGTGACTCATCTCAAACAAACAATGGCAGTTCATGCATTGGAGGAAGAGCAAAGTACGACACTGAAGGCTTTTCTTGGTGGAAAAGTTGTTTTCGCTCTTCTCCCGAACGGCTTTGGCAAGAGTTCAGTCTGACTGGTTGAAGTTAGCCGGTGTTAGATGTGACAGACAGATGGTTAAGCCAATCACCTGCTACCTGTTTTTTTCAAAGTGCCTGCCCTTTCCAAACAGTTTTTAAGGTTGACTTCCCAGATGGTTCTGTGCAACAAACCATCTGACCTGTCAGGTTAAGGTGCATAAGCCATGGTCCCCCAGCACTATATAAGGCCCCCACAAACCAACACACAAACGTTGCCGCCTCCCCTCCCCTCACCCTCCCTAACGGACAGTAATGAATGTACTTCAGCAACTCTCTCGGTCCAAATCAGCCAGCAGTTCACTTCAGCTTGCTTCAGTTCCAACAAAACCACAAAGATGCAGGTCTCTAATTTACAAACTCGCACCTCGATCGCTTCATACCTCCTGTCCTCGCACCCACTGTGTCTAAGTCCAGGAGCTGCTGTTATGTTAAATCCTAACACTTTAGTCGACTGTTAGGGGGCAGCCCTATCATGAGGGGCCCCGGATGCTGCATCAGTTGTCTTTCACTATCATAAACTACAGAGGATAAAACAAGCAACAGTGGCACCCTAGCGCTGATTTTCATTCTTATGTCTGCCAGGTCGGGCTGTTATCTGGCTTGATATCATGTGTTCTGATCTCGGCATTTGGCGAGGATGATTCTGATTAAAGTGACATCACTTCCACCTCTATATTCGACAAACTGATCAGGTTTTAAATGTTGATGTTCACTCTACAGGAAGAAGATAAATGGAAACATTCACAACCCCCCACAGTCCTCTGTGACCAGGACCCCCTCATCTCCCCTGCACATGTCCTGCGTAACCCGTCCTCCTCCCCAGCCAACCATCATATCATCAATCAGTGGCGTCTCAGGAGTTTGGAGAAGAATCCAGAAGTGGCCGGCTTGTCACTCTTGGCCTGATCCTCCTCTTTGGCTGGGGCCTTCTCCTCTCCCAGCCCCAGCTCCCCCTCCAGGTGCTCAAGCTCCGACTGGTCCAGCAGCTCAAAGTCCTCCACCTCGCTGTCCGACTCCTCGGCCAGCTCCAGCAACCTGGTGGATTCTGGGAGACTTGACTGCTCCGAGTCTTCGCTCAGCGCCGTGAAGCCGACTGCTGCCTCTATTCTCTCCTGGATGGCGGCTGTGACGGCGGCGGCGATGACATTGCCCGCCATCTGATTGACTAATTCCAGGGCTTTGTCGGTGGGTTGGTCTTTGCAAGCAGAGGGTATATGCTTGGATTTGATTGGCTGCTGGGGCTGCGTTGGAGGTGAGGGAAGGCCGAGGCTGAGGTCATCGTCGTCGTCGCCATTGGTCGTTGCACCGTTGTCAAGTGAGGGGAATTCTGGAAGACCACCAGTAAAGACTTCTTCTCTGTCGAGGTCTGTGAGGTTGAGGTTAAAGAAAGACTTTTTTATAAAGTTCTGGTAATATTGCAAACAGCAAGAAAGTGATAAGCAGTGGCCAAGATATTAAAAGGAAGCACAAAATGTTTACAGTATGAGAGAAGACAGTTACAGTGTATTATCTATAATTTTATTTTTTTCTAATACTGAATTTCTAACTTAGATAATACAATATTTAATTTTGTATTCAATATTTAAAGGGACACTTCACCCCCAAATACATATTATTCCTTTGTAGTGCTATTTTCTATACTGTTGCAAGTTGGGAGAGTTTTGGAGATATTGGCCTTAGAGATTTCTGCCTTTTCTCCAATATAATGGGACTAAATGGCACTAGTCCTGTGGTGCTAAAAGCACAGAAAAAAATGTATTAATTTGAAAAACTCAACAGCAATGTCTCTTTCCAGAAATCATGACCTGGTTGCTGAAGATAACCCAGACCTTGTTCTGAGCAGTTTCATGTACTTTCTACTTTATTTCTACTGGAAGTGACACGGCTCACAAGAAGGTCTGTGGATTTTTTTTATGGATCTGTGTTTTCAATACACAGAGCTGACCTGGCTTGACTTGATTTGCCTCGGCTTGTCAGCCCAGGACAGCAAGAGTTTACATTTCCATTACAACAGGGCTACCCGTCTTTTAAGTGAAGAAAAGCTCAGCTAAGCTCAAGTTGTGGTGTTAAGTAAGTGGTGGATAAACTGTTTATATATGTCTCTAGGATAAACACGCTGTTTCCTTAAATTCTTCACAATAAAAGTCCCCTGCTGTTTTGTTATTTAAATGCTTTTATTATGGAGCAGCACGATCAGGAAATGTTTTCATTCGGGCTCGCTTTGGCCCCACTCCAGAGTGGGTCCGTATCAGGCATGGTTTGGCACAGCTCAGAGCGATAAAAGTGGTCTTGGAAATGCAAACCAACATGGCACAGTTGGACTTGCCGCAGCCATGAGGTGGTTTATTTGAGAACCATGGCTCCATCCAGTGCATGTTGGACTCCGGCAGGGCTGCCCTTTGTCACCGGTTCTGTTCATTATTTTTATGGACAGAATTTCTAGGCGCAGCCAAGGTCCGGAGGGAGTCCGGTTTGGGGACCACAGGATCTCATCTCTGCTTTTTGCGGATGATGTTGTCCTGCTGGCTCCTTCAAACCAGGACCTTCAGCATGTGCTGGGGCGGTTTGCAGCGAGTGTGAAGCGGCTGGGATGAGAATCAGCACCTCCAAGTCCGAGGCCATGGTTCTCGACCGGAAAAAGGTGGCTTGCTCCCTCCGGGTCGGAGGAGAGCCCCTGCCTCAAGTGGAGGAGTTCAAGTATCTAGGGGTCTTGTTCACGAGTGAGGGAAGGATGGAGTGTGAGATTGACAGGCGGATCGGTGCAGCGGCAGCAGTAATGCGGTCGTTGTACCGGTCTGTCGTGGTGAAGAGGGAGCTGAGCCGAAAGGCGAAGCTCTCGATTTACCGGTCAATCTACGTTCCTACCCTCACCTATGGTCATGAACTTTGGGTCATGACCGAAAGAACGAGATCTCGGATACAAGCGGCCGAAATGAGTTTCCTCCGCAGGGTGGCGGGGCGCTCCCTTAGAGATAGGGTGAGGAGCTCTGTCACCCGGGAGGAGCTCAGAGTAGAGCCGCTGCTCCTCCACGTCGAGAGGAGCCAGCTGAGGTGGCTCGGGCATCTATACCGGATGCCTCCTGGACGCCTTCCTGGGAAGGTGTTCCGGGCATGCCCCACCGGGAAGAGGCCCCGGGGTAGACCCAGGACACGCTGGAGGGACTATGTCACTCGGCTGGCCTGCGAACGCCTCGGGATTCCCCCGGAAGAGCTGGAGGAAGTGTCTGGGGAGAGGGAAGTCTGGGTATCCCTGCTCAGACTGCTGCCCCCGCGACCCGGCCCCGGATGAGCGGAAGAAGATGGATGGATGGATGGATGGCTCCATCGGTAGGATGGTAGGGAGATGACAAACGTACCTTCTGAGTTCTCAGTCTGTGGTGTGTGTCCTTCTGACAGGTTGAAAGTGCCGTTGTCCGTCCACGTCACGTCAGACACCTCTGTGTCCGATACGGACATTTCCTTACACGCTGTGGAGTCGAGCTGGTGGAGGGAAACACATGGAGACGTCATATTATAGAACGCAGACAGAGCTGCTTTATCTGGTGGCAGAAATAATCTAACAGGTTTACTCCAACCTCAGTTGGTGGAGCAATTAAAAAAAAATCAAAAAATCAAATTTTCAACAATATTTATATTTATAACAATATTTCAAATGCATCATACAATATATGTGCATGTCAAATCCTTTTTAGGCATCTTTTGGTATTTGCGTTGGCAAAGGCCTTGATTCTAATGTTGATCATGTGTACTGAATTTCAATTAGCTTTAACTGGACCTTGTCAACAATCTGAGGCATAATTAGATTGAGATGAGATAATGAGCAAACCTTGGGAAACATGGAGGAGAGGTCTGACTCGATGCCCTCTTTCTCAGTCTGAGCCTGCAGCATTCTTTTCTCTGAAAGGAAGAAAACATCATGAGTACAAGGAACTTTTATTTTCACACCTTTTGAAAGTTTAATCAACATTTTTTTTGCTGTTTTTTGTGGGTGAAAGAAAGTAGTCACTTGTAAATTGTAGTTGGTATTTATTGCACATTGAAAAATAAACACTTCTTTCTAAATACAGTCTGGATTCTTATGATTCTTTAAAGACTAAAGTCCTATGTGCGCATGACTAGTATTACCTGGTGACCTGATGAATTGTAGTAGTAGCAGAGGTTTACTGTTATTCTGATCCAGTGCAAATTATCTGCCATATCCATAATTTATAAAGTAAAAATTGCACTGCAAATTAGGGACCATAATTTGACAAATATGGAGGTTAAATGATAATACGAATTGTAAACTTGATGATTTGGGGGCAGGATTTCTTTAACATCTGTTTTTGTTTGTTTTGTTTTTTTGGTTGTAGTTGTTGTTGTTGTCAGACAGCTGAACAAGTATGAAATTTGATCGCAGCTCATAGTATGTTGAACAGCAGTCGACAGCTGTGCTCTGAGATCAGCTGTATTCACATTTAAAATGAGTGATGATGACAGGGAAGGTCAGGAGCAACAAAAGCTGCCATATTCAAGTGCAGCCACAAAGCATTCATGAGAGCTTTCTTAAGCAATGTCAATAATTTTGGCCTTTGGTGCATAACCAAGAGCACAGCATCACCTGACCTCACAGCCACAGGAGCCCTGAATGAAGGCAGGTGTGCCCTGATTAATGACTGTGGAAGACACCACTGGTTACAGTCTTTGACCGCTGCATTTTTTTGTTATCTTTTGTTTGATGAATTAGTTTTCCCCCACTGAGTTTTTTTGTATTTTGGGGAGATGTTTATATGTAGTTTTTTGATTAGTTTAAAGCCCGACACCCAGCCAAAGAAATTTACAGTCCGCACTGAAAATTTTACATTGCTATACAAGAAAAATATGCAGCATTTATATGTTTAAAAATATAGTATGCTAGTATTGAGATTCCAACTTTATACAGTTCATGAAAGGGTGTCCATTTACTGTTCCAAATTATGTTATTTCAAAGCTCTTTTAGAAAAAAAACAAACTGTTTGGACATATAACATATTGACATGTTAGTTACCATGGTTCTCTTTGATTTTCTGAAGGAACTCCCCGATGCCAAAGTCCAGCTTCTGCAGAACTGGCTTCAGCCACAAACCAACCTCGTGAGATGAAATGAGAGGCCACAGGAAAACTCCCAGCACTGCAGAGAGACGTCAAGAAGGAAAAAATACTGCAAAATAAGTATTGATTCCAAGAAAATCCATTAACATACCAGCTATAAAAACATACTAAAAAGTAATTTTAATTTTATTTGCAGAAACAAATTTGTTCACCATGTTGGAATACAGTATTTGATGCTATATGCCACATAATTAGTTGCTTTAATATCTGTCATCATTATTACACTGATGATGCACAACTATATCTCTTATTTAAGTGTCATGACTCCATGAAGCTAGATGCTATGAATAAGTTCTTCCAGCGGGAGAAAGCAGAAATGGATGTTTTCTGTGATATACTGGAATGATGTTTGCTAGTTCCCCTATGATTTGGTTGTCAAAACTTAAAATATAGTTGTCATTTTATGTCACCTTATATTTTGAATAATTAAGATACTATGCAGTTATACATCACTTTAATAATGAGACATAAATGTGACATAAAGAATGTTTAACAGCTTTATTACAGTAACGAGTGGTTCTGTACGATGTGCTGCCTTGAACTAGTGAACTTGAGGTGCCACTTATCGAGTTGTACATTCATGCCAGGATACTTCACCTCCCAAGACACCATAAATTTCCTTTTTGTTTTTTTTATTCAAGTTTATCTGGTTCTCTCTCAGTTGAATTCATTTGCACATTCATTTGTGATGTTGACACCAAAGTCAACTTAATTTGCTTCACCATTGTCTCTAAAACAGATGCTAATGTGCATGCGAGTAAACACCAACACATGTTGTCTGGTTCTGGTTACGACTGTAACAGCAATATGTAAATATAACTTATGCAACAAATCCTAAAGTGGTATTTATTTTAGGGTGCCCATTTTGCTATTTGCTGTCCCAACTTTTATATGTTTTATATATGCCACTGGGGGCAATCAGAGGCCAGACTTGTTTGTCAGTTTCTTGAATTTGTTGCCAATAACAAACTGGCAACGATTACTGTTGAGCCCTGAAGTATATAAATCAATTTTCTTTAGCATGATAGAAACAGTCTTTTCATATGCAAAACTGTAGTTTACTTACCTAGAATATATGAGATAACAATCCCTGGAATGTAGCGTCCTAAGACAGCAAAGAAGGTGCACAAACTGCAAACCAGCAGGCAAAACTAGAACAGAAAGAAAGCAAACACAAAGAAAATGACACAAAAATGTATACCAATGTAGCTGTTTTCTTCTGTCAGTTAGTTACAGTATACAATGACTGTCAGTTACTTTCTTAGGGAAAAGTTTGTTTTGTAAAATACATTCAACTGTTTTTTGACAACCCCCCCAATAAAAATAAAAAAACCCAAAATGTTGTTTTCACATTTCCATTTGTGTACAGATTAAACAAATGAGATACATATTTGAGCTTCGCATAGTCTTTATGCTAAGCTGAGTGATGAAATCGCTTTGTATTTAAACAGGAAAAATTCCTCCAGAAAGCCTGACAACTACATGCAGTGAACAGTTGAGGTTAGTCTGAAGTTGTCTGCTGCCTCACCTTGCCTGGGTTTTGCTGTTTGAAAGCAGACGTCTCCTGGAGGAAGAGTTTGAGGGAGTCGCCGAGCTGAAGTCCGGTCCCAGACCGGCTATCCTGGCCTGAGTCAATGATCTCCCAGCTGCAAGATAAAACAGGCAGAAGCAATGTTAGTAATCTGTGCGGAGTTTGCATGCTCTCCTCGTGTCCACGTGGGTTCTCTCCGGGTACTTCGGCTTCCTCCCACAGTCCAAAGACATGGTCATTCTAAATTGCCCGGTGTGAATGTGTGACTGGTTGTTTGTCTCTATGAGTCAGCCCTGCAATGAACTGGCGACTTGTCCAGGGTGTACCCCACCTCTCGCCCAATGTCAGCTGGGATAGGCTCCAGCCCCCCCATGACCCTTCAAGGATAAGTGGTTACAGACAATGAATGAAGAGTGTCCCCTTTGGAGACAACCACAATCTAGAGACCTGGACCATTCAGAGGAATGATGGCTTTCCCAGAAGGATGGCTTTCCCAGATATTTTGACAATAAGGGCATCTCCAAGAAGTTACCACAATAGTTACCACAACAGAAGTGCTTGCCATCCAGTTGCTAAAAAATGCATTTAACAGAAATGGTCAAAAATTGTTATATTTTGCACCAAGTCTGTATAATAAATCAACCAAAAAATGCTGCAACAACTTAAGAGACACAATAGACCATGGAAACTGCCAACCTACAGTATATCATAATGTTGCAGGCCCTTATACACTTGAAACATTCAAAATTTGAGTTTAGGCATCTAAAGAAAACCCATGTTTTGCGTAATTATTGATAAAATATGCAGTAACTTAAAAATAGTATCGACATTTGACTTGACCAAGAGACGGACTGAAGAGGTTTATTTGGAGGCTCAGAATTCTACTGGATGAGGGTCATTGATAAAAATCAGTCCAAGAAAAAAGCCTATCCAATGCAAATGTCATAGGCTAAAATTAAGAAGCCTACAATAGAACTGACAGATGACTAAATAGACAGATGGCATATGGGAACAGGAATGTGAAAGTGCTTTCCATGCTCTAGTACTGCTGGGAATCCTGGGCCACCTGGTGAGATATAAAACTTTCCCCACCACCTCAAGGGATCCCAATAATCATCTCCTGTTTAAAGCCCTACTATCAGCCCTCGTGCTCACTTCACATAAAACAGCTATTAAAAGGCACACATGTGGCTCATGTGTAGGTCAGGTGCGATAAATAGAAAAGGGTGGAAGGTGGCCAAAGGTCTTCTCTCTTAGCTAGCCTCTGCTACATTAATATGGTTTAACCCAGTGACTTCGGTCAGTGGGACTTTCCTTCATCAGTCTTTTTTAAAAGTTGAAACATGTTTGAGGTGATAAGTGATAGATGTATCAACGACTGCACAGAGCAGCAACAAAGATAAAACAAATATTAATTTGTTTGTATTCAAAAACAACACATCACATGTCACAAGTCAAATTTCCACTGTGGTTTGGACCAAATCAATCAAACTGACAGTGTAACAGTGGGCTAGGTAACTGCCTCAACAACCTCCATCAGATTAAATGACAATGTACTAAATTTAAGTCCAACAGAGGATGGAAACTGTCCTGTGAAAGCAGCTGTCCTGGAAACAGCTGGTGTGAAATCACCATGGAGATCTGGTTACTACAACAGCTCAGGAGGTTCCCGCCAGTTAACACAGCTGTGAGGTTTCTGTGCTAATTGGAGGTCATGTGATCACGCGCTCTTTCTGGGGGTATTAATACGTTGAAAATGCACAAGTCAGATGCAATGAGATTATTTTTAAGAATTCTATAAGAACTGGTAATGTTCCAAAATGAGTTCTCCACTATTTCAGCAAAGGGGGATCAGCTAAGATATGACAATGTTACAAACTCTAAACCTGTACCTTTCAGCATTATTGGGGCCTTCACAGATGTGACAGTTACACATGATGCCATGGGCTCTGAGACACCCCTAAAACCATCACAGATGCTGGCTTTTGACCTTTGTGCTGGTAACAATCTGTGTTTACTGACAACGGTTTTCCAATGTATTCGTCGGCCCATGTAGTATCCAATTATGTGGGTTTTCAATGCAGTTTTCAATGCAGTGCTGCCTGAGGGGTCAAAGGTCACAGACATTCAATTGGTTTTCAGCCTTGCTCCTTACGTGCAGAGATTTCTCTGGATTCTATGAATCTTTTAATGATATTATAGATCGTGGATGGTGAAATCTCTAATTTGGCTGGTCTATTTGCTCACGCAGTGTTACACAAAGTGTTCAACCTCATCCCATCCATGCTTGTGAACACCTGAGCCTTTCATGCTCCCTTTCATACCCAATCATGATACTGTCACCTGTTACCAGTTCACCTGTTTACCTGTGGAATATTCCAAACAGGTGTTTTTTGAGCTTCCTCCAACTTTTTTCTTTGTCTTTGTCCCAACTTTTGTGAAGCTCGTCGCAGGCATCAAATTCAGAGTGAGTGTATAATTACAAATAACAAAATGTATCAGTTTGAACATTAAATTTCTTGACTTTGTATTGTATTCAATTAAATACCAGTCGAAAATTATTTGCAAATCATTGCATTGTTTTTCATGTACATTTTACACAACGTCCCAAGTTTTTTTGAATGTTGCACTGTTAAAGTCATTAAGTTCATCCCTTTGGTTCAACAAAATCTTATCTCATATTATCCCTTCTTCATTTATCCCATCTCTTCTCATCTTATCAATTTCTAACTTATCTCATCTCTTCTTTTCTTATGTCATCTCTTCTTATCTCATTTCATCATCCCGTTCTCATGTTTCATCCCTTTTCTCCTGATCTCTTCTCATCTTATTTTCTTCTTATTTTATTAATTTATTACTTATTTAGTGTAGATATCGGAGAACTGACCATGGAGCAAGTGCATTACTTATGTTTCCAGGAAGAGATTTAATTTAATGTGGAGTTTCTGACACATTCCAGATTTATCCCTCCTGCTGGCAGCTCTTAAGGAAAAGTTTTGGCATTCAAAGTGGTGCAAATTAGCATTTGTTGGCAGCTGCTACTGACAGAAATCCTGTCAAGTACTACCTTTTCCATTGGTCAATTTTTCTCTACACACACAGCTGTTAACTCCATATTCACAACCAAAACCACCCAAAGCCACTCTGCCTCTCCTGTTGAGCTTCCCTACTTCGATTTTTTTCTCCTGAACCCTGTTACCCTTTCTCCCCCATGTAGCCCCTTCCAAACCTCCCTCCCCTCTAATCATGTATCTGCTAGGCTGCAAGAAACAAGCACAAGAGACCAGGAGAAGCTACAGTATCTCATATACACCCAACACCCCTCCCACCTGACCCAAACACCCAGCCTTGTCTCACATAACCCTTATGATGAAAGGTCAACCCACTGCTCCCTTCTCGACTTCCAGGCACATGCCCCCAGTATGAGGCTGATTTCCAGGGAAACATGATGGGTCGAACATGTGACAGTGATACTGTGAAGCAATAAAAGCACTCAGGGATAGACGGGATAAGCGTTTCACTGTTCCACGAAGGACAGACGTCTCCTTGGAAAGAGACGCAAATTTCTTGGGTAAACTGCCGTCATCACAGATCACCTGGAGTGTGGAAGAGTAGTTTGTTACAGTTTGTGGAACTGGAACATGGAGACAAACTGTTTTCTTGGAGGTGCCAGAGCTCCGTGGCATGGGTGAAAGTTTGGCCATGTTCAGAAATGAGAAAACACTTTTTAAAATTACATGTACCTTGTCGTTTTTGCAACCAAATGTCATTCCAACTTTTGGGGTGCCCCTATAGCTCAGATGGTAGACCGTGTGCCCCATGTACTGAGACTGTTAGTCCTCTGCAGCAGCTGCTGGTTCAACTCCCGCCTGTGGCCTATTTGCTGCATGTCATCCCCTCTCTCTCTCTACCCCACTTACTGTCATATCTTCAGCTGTGTCCGTCAGAAATAAAGGTTAATAAAATGTCATTCCAACTTTTGAGCTAGTCCATATTTTAAATTTTGAAGGGAAAACATATTCAGAAATGTCAATTTAGTCTCCAATCCTTTAGAGCACTGGTGTTGAAGAGTTCAACCAAACATTTTGCATCTAAATGAAATCTGGATCCTTAACATTTTCTGGTAAGCTTTTAAATTATTCTAACTGCTACAGCCAACTAACAACTAGCCAAATTTAGCAAGAAACTATGTTTAACTTCCACATCTTCTATTATTTTCTTATATTAGGGCAGTGGTTCCCAAACTGGGGGGCGGGCCCCCCTGGGGGGGTACGGAGCCACTGCAAGGGGGGCGCGAAAGATCAGGGGAGGAAAAAAACAGTGAAACAAAGCTGAATGAATATGGTCTATGTAGGAGGAATAAACACATGAGTTTGCTGTTTCTATCCAGCTGACCTTTATTTTGCTAAAATTTAACTTTTGAATTCTTTTTTTTATCAGTTCCATCCCCAATTATTGTTAACAATTGATTGAAAATTTTGTGGTGGGGGGCTTGAACTTTTGTTCGCTTCCGAAAGGGGGGCATAGTGGAAAAAGTTTGGGAATCCCTGTATTAGGGTATCACATCATGCATTATGGATCTGAAACCCCTTTTCGACCAACGAGAACCTAGTCCTAGTTCAGTGCTGGTGTTTGTGGCAGTTCACAGTTGGTTCAACTAGTGAACCATCTAAGAACCAACTTGCATTACGTAACTGTATGCGCCTCCTGTTTCCCAGCAACACTACCTTCAAGCACTTCACACTCCGACACAGTAGGTGGTGGTAATGCGTTGTAACGCTGGTTGCCACTTGCGATAAGACGCACAACTTCTAACTACTTTTTAACTACTAACAACTAGTACTCCCTACTAGATGAATGATTACGTCTGCCATTACCAGCAGATTGATCACACTGAAGTGTACTCAAGCAAGACATGACTGTACAATTATAATGGCCACACGCCAGCAAATTTGAAACAAATACATACTGTGACTGTGTATGAAATAATGTATCCAAATTTTGGTGAAAGTGACACTTTATTCCAAATCAAAGCTAATGATTAATGATTTTAATCATCACATTTGACAGTCTGCAGCTGAGCAGCTAACAAGCTAACTAGCCTGCAAATAGATGTTAGTGTTAATATTTGACATTTTTACTTGAAAAATGACTGAGACGAATAATCCATTATCAAAATAGTTGGTAAATAATTTTCTTTCAATCAACTAATCAATTAGTTGTTGTAGTTCTACTATTTAGCCTGGTTTTACATAGCCTGTCTGCCTGCCTCTGCCCTCAGAGACTTTTCAGTGACTCACACTTCACTAGTTTTAATCCAGAAGCATTTGCACAACTTCAGAAGAATTACTGTCAGGGGTTGAAGAAATCTTGTCATTTTTCAGCCCCGCAGTCGCATGCTGTCTGAGCTCCACGACCACTTTGGATACTGACAAATGATCATGTTTCACTACTCCAGATCATTACAGACCACGACTGTCTACAAAGATGTGCCAGAGGTTGTTTCACCCTAGTCTTAAGACTTCAGTCATCACTCAACAGAAAAATGTCCAACTTGACAACAACTACGTCAGAGGACTACAGGCGAGGAGGAGGACAGCGGTACCACATGAGCAGCTGCTGGGCAGATATCACTTTTTACCCAACCAGTAATCTCTGAAACAACACAGGGAGCAGCATGTCTGAGCCTCTAACAAGCCCCAGTGACGGTGCTTTAAAAATAGAGCGAGACAAACAATGTGAGGAATGGCGGCAAAAACATCCCGGCTCTTCGCTTGTGATTGGGAAGAAGGGGGGTGTAAATATGTTTACCCAACAGTCTGTGTGAGTATATACCACAGAAACCCTGACTCTGATGCACCTAATACCTGTTTATGTTCTGTGTACAGCCACATATACAGTATGCTGACATTAATAGAGTGAGGAAGCGGAGGACAAGCTGATCAAGTTTACAGTTATTGCCTTCGCAAAACTCCCCTCTGCATGTGTCTGCCCAAGACCCGAAGCCAAGAACTACAAGTAATATAAGACGGCAGTGTTGTGACGCAATGAAGTGTGCCACTTTCCAAGTAGATCCATGTTTATAGGTATATCTGTTAGATTAATTTGGAAAAACTCAGTAAATATACAGACCCATGCCATGTTGGTCAAGTTGTTCTTAGATCGAAAGAGTTAAATGTGCCAAAAAAATTTGTGTGAACCAACCTCCCTTTTGGGGTCATACGTTAAATAGTGATTGCATTATTCAAACACAAACAAGAACAAGTTTACAGTGCACCATGTGACAGCTTATTAAGTAGTGTCCAATCTCAGAACCCATCGGCAATAATCTGACCACGATTTGGCCACTGGGAGAAACGGCCAATGTAGCCCGCAGATATACAGATAACTGATATCTGGGCCAAGACTTCTTCTTCCGGTCATTGTTTACAGTCCAGTTAGCAACCTGAGACAAGG
>JAJHUR010012306.1:2017-22369 GCA_027495735.1 Lutjanus campechanus | reverse complement strand
CATTACACATGTTTGAGATATTCAGGAAATACCCACCACTACACTGCAAAAACAAAAAAGTTGAGAAAAGGAAAAATTTCGAGTCAGTTTACTTCAATAGATTTTTGAGATTTGAGCCCAACTCAAACTCTTTCAAAGTTTTGAAAAAGTTTTGCCAACTAATAATGTTCTGTTGAGATCATTTATTTTTCTTCTTTAGATAAACTTCAATAATTGAATATTAGACATTGTTGAGTAAGCTCACTGAAGTGAGTTCGTAGATATTCAGACAGGCTTTTGGTTGACATGTCTCAATATGTGCACCATTTTATTTATTGCTCTTATTTTCTTTTTCCTCATCTGTGTTCCATATTTTGTATTTGTTTTTGTGACTCTGTCTCCTATTGTTTGTTGTTGCTGTGCATTTTAACTGTCAACTCTGTGCTGTTTTGCATCTTCCTAGTTTCATATTGTTTTTAAATGGTCTATTTCTTTTATGGTCTGTGTTAACCAGGGGAAGAGTTTCAGTTTGATTCAAAAATCTAGTGAAGACACTTGCCTTGACATTATGATTTTTTTCAACATTGTTTTTACAGTGTTGGTGTTAGTGAATGTTGGATCTCATAAAGAGTTGTGTACTGAAGGCGCTGAGTGACTCTGGATCCTGGTGACTGATTGTTTTTGTTTTTCTCAGTAATACTTTCAGGGTGAAGAGGTCGCCAAAGAAATCCCCACTGTCTGACCCCTCCCAGGTACGTACCCAGTCGTCTGTATCTGTACATCTGCAGCCTGTATCTCTCCCTCCTCCATCTGACTCTGTCACTGCCGCTTCCTCCTCTGTGCTGCAGGATCCTACGCCTGCAGATGAAACTCCCTCCCTGCACCAACAGGACGACCACGCCACAGACGAGGAGAAGCTGGCCTCCTCCACCAATCACAAGTGGGCAGCGCTGCATGACATGGATGCAGATTCTGACCAACAGGACTTCCCTCAGCCATGCGACCTCACGTCCTTTGTTAATGAGAACAGTCTTCCTCATCAGGCTCCAGGTGAGGCTTAGCTGTCTGACTGTCTTTGTACCTCCAGCCACCTGTGTCCAAATAACAGCTA
This sequence comes from Lutjanus campechanus, assembly GCA_027495735.1. Taxonomy (NCBI): domain Eukaryota; kingdom Metazoa; phylum Chordata; class Actinopteri; order Lutjaniformes; family Lutjanidae; genus Lutjanus; species Lutjanus campechanus. The sequence continues at coordinate 21,279 of JAJHUR010012306.1, read as the reverse complement.
GGAGAGATCAAAGCATTCCAGAGAGAGGCAGCACCCAAAGGAAATTCAAAGCTTATGTTTGGATAATCAGTCATATGCAACAATCACCCATTTTACCCTCCATTCATCCAGCAGTGTTATTGATTTTTGTTGTGGCAGTGAAATAAACCTGCTGGCCCAGTTCTCTACTGCCCTCTGCCTCTTCCCAGAGGCTGTGTGGCTCAGCTCATCTGGGTCAGACATGAAATAACAGACAACTCTGCCTCGGCTTCTCATCCCATCAGTCCAGAGCTCAGCACTGGCTTAAAATGTATTTTCATTTATTCTAAACTTCTGCTTTATTTTTCTGTCTCAGTGCAAGACTATGAGATTGAGTACATGGAGAAGATTGGCTCCTCTTCGCCTGTGAGTATTTGAAGAATTGATCAAATATTTGCTGCTTTTTTTGGGCATGTTTTCTGGTATGTTGGCCACCAAAAACAAAGTGAACTTAGATTTCAGACTTTTCAGTTTCTGATTTATTCTCTTGTGTGTCTCGTAGCCGCTGTCTGTGAAGAAGCCGTCTTTGTACCTGAAGCTGGACTCAGTGTCTGACAACTTAACGAAGAATTCGTGTGCTCATGGATCTGAGCCCAGCTCCCCCTGCACAGGGTACAACATACACTATGACTACTCTACTGCACTGTTTGTTTTTTTTTGTAATATGTGTTGTTACTTTGCAGTATTTCATACCTTGAATGTTTACTGTGTAGCAGGGGGAGAGAGAAAGAAGTGAAAAAGAGTGAAAACGGTATCAGGAATAATATGATGCAAAAAATAATATTCTAATATTTTACCAACTTTTAGAAATGACAGTCTTCTTCAAGGTATTGCCATGTCGAAATGTTGGTAAAATATAAAATATTATTTCTTGCATAGTGGCTACGAGTGTGCAACTGTGTGATTTTTCATGGTCTGCACCTCTCTAATACTGGTGTGTGTTCCGCCCTCCTACCCATCCTGAAAACAGTGTATTGTACCTCGTTATATAGGCATTTTTTTCTGTCAAAAATGTTTTGCACTCGTAAAAATATTTCAAAGGGGGTACATTATTGAAAAAGGTTTGAAAATCACTGGTGCAGCAAGTATAACGGTGCCATTTTTAGTGCTTTACTGTTAAATCTACAGTAGTTTGCTAATTAAACCATAATCATTTGGAGTGCATAATGCATGCAGAGCAGCTGCTCCAGCAAAGTTTTTCATTAACACTCTCATCCATCAAATACAACACATTACATGTCATGTTATCCCTCCCTTTCTCCCCCTCGTCTCTCTCTCACTCTGTGCAGGAGTTTTGAGGAGATGGAGGCCCAGATAACAGCGGGCATGAAGACGCCGGTGCTGAGCTCCCGGCCTGGACCCGAGGGCTCCGCCGGGGACAAGGGCAGGAAGAGAGAGAGCGAGGTGCTCAGCCGAACACAGAGCACAGAGAGGGACGAGCAGGTGAGCTATAATCAATAATGTCTTCATAAACATGCAAAATCACTGTCATTTCTGTCTTTTCACCATCATGTGAGAGGAATCTGTCAGTTTTAATTTTGTCACATTTACATTATGTCATTGTTTAAGTCAGAAGGGGGCAGGGAGCCAAAGTGTAGGCGGTGACTTGGCCCTGCACCATCAGTCATAGTGACTCTCATTAAAGCCTTTTCACTGATAACACATAGCCACACGAGGTTCCCAGCTTGAACTCGGTGACTCAGCTGCCGATGCTGCCACTCAAAAAACACTCAGCGCTTGCTTTGCCATGCTGACCCCTGCCCCTCCTCCCCTGCCCTCTGCCTACTCCTCCCGGTGCCCCCTGTAGCCCCCTAGACAGGGCCCCATGGAGGCCCCCGCTCCAGCCCTGGCCATGCCCCTGTTAGACAGGCTGTCTGAGTGTGACGACCCCCTGCAGTACCTGGAGCCTGACCTGGCCGAGACCAACCCCACCGCATTCGCCCAAAAACTACAGGTGTGTTGACAGACCACACATTGACCCCTCTTGATGAACCTCTGGTGGCCCCTGATATGTGATGTGTGTGTTTTTGTATGAACTCCATTTCCATTGTTTCCATCCTGCCTTTTCATTTTCCCATTTTTCTCCTCAGTTGCAGTTTTTTTTTAGCTCACTGTGTGAAATAGATTGAGTGTGAAATGTAGACAGCACCAAGTGTGTGTGCTCAACTCAAGTTTCTATATGTTCTCCCTTTGCTCTCTCGTCCTTGGGCCGCAACCTCCCTCCCTTACCCTCCAAAAATCCATCACCCCCTCCTCCTCCTCCCATGTGTGCGGCCCAGGAGGAGCTGGTGCTTGCTGCCCTGAGGATAGAGGCTCTGCAGGTAGCCAAAAACATCTCTCAGTGCCCCTCCCTCTCTACTGTAACCCCGCAGGTACTGCGTTGAGTTCTGCACCTGCTGTACGCAAGCTTGTGTGTGTGTGTGGAAAGAGGAGAAGAGCGGGAAGATTAGGGATGTAACAATATATCAAATATCACAATATTGCAATAAAAAAGTCAAAATGAAATCAATTATATTAAAGGGACAATTCTCTCCAAAATCAAAAATACATATTTTTCTACTTACCTGTAGTGCTCTTTGTCCATCTAGATAGTTTTGGTGCGAGTGGCCGAGATTTTGCAGATATCAGCTGTAGAGATGTCTGTCTCTTCTCTCTAATATAATGGGACTAAATGACACTTGGCACTGCTCAATGGCAAGAGGAAAAACATGTATTTTTGATTTTGGGGGAACTGTCACTTTAATGCACATTCACAGATACAAAGCAGATTAAATAAAAGTATTAAGGATTGTATTTGGGATTAGAACAGTATCAAAAATGAAAAATGAATGAACAATTTAAAAAAGGAAAAGTAAAGAAAAATAATTACACTAAATAAAAATTGACAAAATAAATGTATATATAAATAAATAAAAGAGAAAAGATAAATCTGAATCCCTACACATCCCTAGGAAAAGATCCCTAGGAAAGATGCTTGAATGAAAGGTGTGTGTGTGTGTGTGTGTGTGTGCGTGTGTGTGAAATGCACATGTGTGTGAGTGTAGTGTGCGTGCATGAGTGTGTCTCAGCCTGCCTGTCCCTCTCCCTCTAAACACACCATTCTGAGTGTGACTGTGAACTCATGGCCTTATCAACATGGTGGCTGCACCACTACATCCTCCTCCAGTCCTTCAGTCCCCACATATGAGATCTCTAACATGGCTTAATGCGTCCAGCTCCCACCCCGACTAGCAGCGAGCTCTTCCAGGTTGACTCCTCACTCAGGAACAGAGTGCTGTGCCCTCTCAGTCCCCTGCCTTTATTGTGCATGTTGGGCAACATGCATGTTGCCTGTTCATGAGAGGCTGACATGAGCATGAATGTGACTGGGAATAACTTAAGACTAGCAGCTGAAGAGGAGGAGTTATTTGGATATAGCTCTCCCAGACGTATTTGTTGATGCTTTGCAAGCATCACCCCAAATCCCAGTCACATTCTTGTTTTGTGGTTTGGTCCTTTTCCCCCAGACTAACAGCACTAACAAACAGATACATCAGGTAGGTGTCACTATTCGGTCTGGTTGGAATCTTTGCTGGTTGGAGGGTTCTGCTGAAACAGCACATGCCCAGATATAAGAATAGTGAGATTTATTTTTTCTTTTTCTTGCTGATCAGTGCTGAATCTACATTTTTTGGTCAGTGGAAAAACTCTCGTGAGGAAAGTAGCGGGGCAGGTTCTTCCCGGTCCTCTTTCCTGCCATGTTTCATGCTGTTGTCCCAAACATTTTACAGTCTCGTCTCAAGAAACCCAGCACTCGACGATGGAATATCAATGGTTCACCTTTACTCAAAGTAAGAGTAACTTTAGACCCCTGTGATCTGTCCTTGTCTTAGTCCAGCTACAGTGCACTCCAGGTATTTAGTCATGAACATTTTTTTAAAAGTTGTTTTGGCTCAGTGCACAGCACACTGGATTTGAAATGAGTATGAGATTTAAGTGCCGACTTTTAGCTTTAAATATGATTGAAAGCATTTACATTTACATTAAGAGAGAAGGAATCACAGCCCCTTTATACATACATGTAATATGACTATACAACTAATAAAACAGATAAGACGTGTTTGCAGTAAAACATGTACTAGATTAAAAGCCTTTTTGGTGATATAGTGTTTTTAAAGATGTCACTGATATGTCACAAAGTGCTGTCCCAAGTCTGTAAAGATTCAGGACTTAAGGCTTTAGGGGGGACATTGGGACTGGGCCTTCATCAGCATCACAACAACCACACTTCCTTCTTCTGACTCACATGTGGTTGAACTAACCAGACAGAAGCTAGAAGGACTTTGTAAATTTTGTAAACATAAATATGTAAATAGTTAGCTATATAAATATTGTAAATATACTTTTACCCTGCTAGTGCTGGAGTATAGAGCCAAAATAATTGTCTTAATACCTGCAGACTGCACTGTAAACCCCTGTAGAGCCCAGAAGTCCAGACATCTGAGACCTGAGACCTATATTTACTGATAACCATAGCTGTACTTTGTCCCCGAGAGCGTATTTGTCCAAGTTGTTTTCTGCGGTTACTCTAGTATCTCTCGTCTAGTCATTATACACCCGCTAGCTGATTATTTCTGTGTTTGACGCAGTGTTTGTCTTGTCAACTCGTGTCTTCATTTTTCCTCAAGTCTTTAGCACTCCTGTGAGCTAAAACAACGCTAAAATGTTTGCAGTTTACTTGACATGTGATCCAAGATGATAATAGGAAGGGTGTCCTTTGTACAAGGCTGAATTACCAAGAAGGCAAAGCGGGAAACTGCCTCAAGGCTCAAGACACCGCCCCAGGTTGTTTGTGTGGAAATTACTTTGTGATAATATTCACCACAAAAGCGCAATTAAAATTTCACATGGAAAAGTGGTTTCCGCATTTTCACCCAAACTTGAACCCCTGTCTTGAAGAGAGGCCTTGTGTTTCATTGAATTTTTAATACTTATTAAAATCAGACGTACAGAAATCCTGAGGGAATGATCCAGTGTAGAAAAAGTGGTTGGTTTCTGGGACTCTTTTCAAAGCAGCAGCAAGAATACCTCCAGTAAGGATAGCACATTATTATACAGCTTAGCACTATTTTATATACTTTGTTCCAACTTATAGCACTTGTATTTTATGTGGATTTCTTGGGGATTGTCTTCTTTGAGAAAGAGCTTTAAGTAAAAGTTACGGTGAGTCATACCACTGCAGGACAGATTTGGGTTGATTTGCTCAAAGTTTCTGTTTAAACCTCACTGAAGTGGGAGGGTAAGCCCAATCAGTGCCTGACTAAAAGCTAAAAGAGGTCCATCATGGTTACCTAAACTTGACCAGTCTTTACCTTCAGAGGAATAATGGAATTACTGCTCCAGACAGACCAAACACTCCACTCTCTTTTCTACGTATTAGTGGATCTCAGGCTACTTGTCCTCTGTGAGCCCCCCACCATTTCATCAAATCCTCCCGTAATCCGGCTCTCCCAAGGATGACTAAATCCCTTTCAGAGCAGTTTTTTAGAGGAACCAAAAATGGTACGAGAATGAGGATTGTTTTTGCATTTTAATATGATGTTTTGTATGAGGCTTTGTTGCAGGTAGAGTTTTGTCACAGGCTGCGGTGGTCACATGAACACACGCATATACACACAGTTCAAAAGTTTGGAATCATCTCTTATATCGATGTTCTTCTTCTTTCCTTTAATAATGGCTCTTTTTGCATAGATTAAAACAGTATAATTGAGATACCAAATGTACCATTTACATTTGAAATATCTTTGACCCCAAAAGAAGAAGAATTAAATGATTAGAACTTCCATTTAATCACCGTCCCCCAACCACCCTTCAATTTTAAATTTGTTTCCTTGTCCTGAAAAGTGTAAGTAACTCTCGATCATTGTTGAACCACAGCAGTGCATTTGACAGAGTGATGGACAACAGACAGGGTCGTCATAGGTAAAGTGAAATGCCTAACATCATGTAAAATTAAAATGAAATGAAGCTGCGTTACATTGCAGTATCAAAACTTGTGGGTCCTTTGTGTTCTTGATTGTCCTCTGAAATCTCAGAAGTCCTTATGATCCATAACTTTGATTCATGCAGAGACATTTTTAATGAAAGACATGTCTCCCATTCATTCCTTTTTTTTCCAGTGTTTTTCACATTTTGTAGTTGCATGTCTCAGAGAAAAAGTCAGTTGCTTCATAGTATAAATTTGCAGAACTATTTCGATCCACTCGGGGATTGTAGGAGACTCCTTCCTTTACTTCACTTTTGGTTAATACTTTTTTTACTACTTGTTAGTAGTATTCGTAACAGTCTTTTTTTCAGTCCAGTCTACACATTTTCCAAATACATAATAGTGAAATTAAAATCAAGCTCAGGGCTGATTATTGTTCCACATCTACTGAAAAAGAAGTAATATTAGGACCAGCAGACGTATTACCACGCTTTCTCCAACACTGACCTTGTTCAGGATTGTTTCTTTGTGAAGGTGAAATCCCTCCACAGGTCTGTGCTTGAGGTAGTAGATATTGTCCTGCATTTGTTTAATCAGTCATCTTTGGTTATAAAGAGGACTTTCTACAACCTGAAAGCATGGGAACCCGTTTAGAGTAGTCCTCTCAGCCATCTGACTGAAATAAGCTTCTATGAGGTAAATCCAAACTTTTGATTGGTGGCGTATACTTCAGTTTGTGATGCCTCTAAGTACATCTCATTACTATATCCAAAGTAAAACTGTTTAATGATCAATCTTGTAAATTTTCTGGTTCACCTCACATCCCAGTCTGTGTAATGGTAAAAGATTTTGGGGGAAATGCTGCAACAGGTTATTGATTGTAGCCTCAACAGGTAAGATCAGTTTACTATGTTGTGATCTGCTTTAACATGAGACTAACATCTGTTTCCAATGCTGCTGCCCAGTCCGCTCCCCTCTCCCCCCTCTCTTGTATATGATGCAGTCCTCGCTGTATCAGCTGCAGCCCTCCTTCCCCTAAATCCCCCCCCCCCGCCAACCTCTGCCTTGCCTGGACCCAATCACATTCAAGCTACTGCGATGAGCAGGCGATCATGACCGCTCAGCTGGGGGCAGCATCAGCCAAATCACTTGGCTAATACTGTGGCAAATGAAGACTGATTCATCCAATCATGCGGCGGCTGACCCAAGTCTTCAGGAGCATCACGAGCCTGCCTCATTTACATATTGATTTTGCTGTGTGGGACGTTTTGATGTAGTTTGATGCTGCCTTGCGGTTTGGTTCAGGAGTCCTGTTTGAGAATGTGCGTGTGGGCCCGAGGGTGAGGGTGTCCCATATGTGTGTGGCTCAGTCCGGTGATGTTTCCTTTCCTCTCCCTCCTCTCCGTCGCTTCCTGGAAGCAGCACAGAGACGTGTCGTCGCCCATAGAGAGCGCCGTGTCCAAGACCTCGCTGTACGCCAAGACCACCAACTACATCGAAGGGGAGAGCCCCCACCTGCCCCGAGAGCTGGACCACTCGCTGGGAATTGCACGAGAGGAGGTGCCCCCAAAAAGTTCCTCTGTAGTCTGTAAGTCATAAATACTGTATCTACTTTAATTCAGTATCTTATGTAATGATTTTGTCCCCCTCCTCAGATTGTGAGCAAGGAGAAAGAAGTGCTGGAGTGGCAGAGGAAGTATGAAGACAGTCGACAGGAAGTGGTGGAGATGAGGTATGAAGCAGCACCTCACGTCACAGCGAGGTCCCACCCATACTGTACACCACAGCATGGATTTAACACCTCCCTAAGGTGTCACGATGCCTAGTGTCTCCACCCATTGTTGCTATTTAACCTGTCAACTGGTTTATCTCACTTAAACTAGTTAACTGTGGAGTGTAGAGTGACTTAAAGAAGTCTGTAGTATCAGTGTGAGTGTTGGTGGTGGAGAAAAGAGGAAGGCAATTGAGAACTGGGACAAATCATGTCCTATCAAACAAAAAACGTTTAACAATTATTAATCCCAACACTGTAATCCCAGTTGTTGTGGTGAAAATTTATTCTTAAAGGATTTGTATACATGAAATATATTAAATGTTCTGGTTTGCTTTAATTCTTTTAATTTCTAAGATTGCTCTGTGCCTGAAAACACCCTTTCTACAAGAATTCACAACTTCAAACAACTTAAAAATGTGTTTAAAGCCTTCAAAATCTAAAACTAACAACACGTACAAATAACATGGGTATAAAAAAGTAATATTAGAATCATTTTTGTTTTAAAATCGATTTTTTTAAATGAAAATATTGGCCCTTTAAAGTTGTGTCTGATTAAATTATGTTTTTGTAAAAATCTGACAGAGTTGACAGAAATCTGACATAAAGTTTTAGAATAATAAGACAATGCATAGACCTTAAGGCAGCTCAACTGTTCAAACCTGCCATGATATTTTCATTTTTATCTTATTGTGTTACAGTATGGGGCCTGGGCCTCAACTGTCAAACCCACTGCGTCATTATATAAACAAGCACTTGAAAATTATAGATCACCACTGTGTAATTTGCTCAGCTTTGACAGTTTTATCAAGTTGTCTGTCTTCTTTCTCTTCACATTGATTTTTAAATGTGTGAACAATCTCAATCCAGCTGTACTTTGTCCAAATGTCATAAAAACAGACAATAGAACAGAATAACCACCAGTGGATCAGTAAATGGCAACTGCAGCGTTTTACAGCAAAAAAAACACTTTTGGTCAGTCACCATTTTCAGTAAAAGAAAAAAACATTTTTTGCCTGAAATAACAACAGAAAAAAAACATTTCGTGAAAAGATGAAACACTGGCTGAAACAAAAGCAAACCTGTAATCATTTATCACTGTTTTCTGTTTATGCATTTCACTAGTAATTACGTACTTCATTTCACTAATGAAGTCTTGTCTTTTTATGTCATGATTTTTAAGTAGAAGCAGGGACAAGGGTTGCTAATTAGCCTTCGCTAATTTGGTTATACGCTAAGCTTCCCTGTCTCACCAGCTGGTTTAAAAAAGGTGGGAATATTGCTCAAGAACTGGTGAAGTTTCTATTTTTTAACAAAATTCATTAAATAAAATTGCCATCAGATGTGTCTCAATCATAACAAGTCAGCTCTGTAGCCCTTATAAATCGAATCCAAGAAAGAATTATGGTTTATTTTGATCAGCATTAAGAGAACTTTAAAAGCAACTTTATAAAATAAAATTGCTCCTCACTACGACTATGCTGTGAAAAGAAAAAAAATTGACATTTTGTCAACTCTGTAAGACGTCACTTCTGTCAGATTTTCCATCTGATGGATTTGACGTCTACATTCAATAAAATATTGAATCATCAGGAGGTTTGAGAAGAGTTTGATCTTTTAAAATATGATTTCTCAGCATAATTGAAGCACAAAAATCAAAAACCCCTCAAAATAAAGTTTTTTCCCAACTCTCGAGAATGACCGGCATATCAGTTAAACAGTTAGATATCCATGAGGAAATGTGTCAGAGCTTTAATATGTTTATTTGGATTATGACAACAGCTCAAACTGGGATTAACTACACTCGTATTTGCATCTAGATTATGGATCTGTGTCTGACAAATAGCTGCTAATTAGGGTTCAAATATAGAGATGTGCAGAACTGAAACGTTGTTCTCTGTGGGCAGGTGGTGGGTGCGAGTCCAGCTGGCCACAGCTCAGTTAGTGTGGATAAGACAGAGCTTACTTCATTTGACTGATTGGACTCAGGATAAGGAGGGGCTAAGAGGCTAACGGGGAGGCACGGCTAATCAATCCTCTTACCTCTGGCAACCTGCTTTTACCAAAACAAGGCTTGCTATTGGTCCCTGCTGCTCGGTCTTCGGCTCGGCTTGATTGGGAACTTCTAGCGACAAGACTGAGATGGAGATGGAACGCACAGTCCAGATAAATAAAATAATAATTTTAAAAAACAAAAACAACAAAGCTATGGGTAGTTTAGTGTGACTGTGCATTGAGGCCAAAAAAAAGGAGAGAAAAAAGATTTGTTTTAAATTTCAAGAATAAAGTCAAAATGTATGAATAAAGCCAAAGTATTGAAAATAAAATTGAAATATTGGAAATAAAGTTGAACTATCATGTTGAGATTAAAGTTAGAGTATTGAGAATAACATGAAATGTGGAAAATGAATGCCAAGGTTAGTGTGTTTCTAACAACATATCTCAAAATAGCATATTTTATGTTAAATTACCAAATCTTTGGGTAGAAGTGTCACATCCACATCTGTCTGACTGATATCCACCCAATTCCAGCTACATGTGTGCTAACAAACAAACAGATGTGGAAACAAACCTCTGTTTTCACTGGTGGAGACAAACATATGAATTATATACAATAAGATTCATTTAGAAACATGTATACTTTAAAATCTTTGTCATACTGACAGAACACCGTCGATGTACTGATGCACTTTCTCGTCCACAGGAGAATTGTTGCTGAGTATGAGAAGACGATCGCACAGATGATCGGTGAGTTCAACGTTAAGCACAATGTTTCAGTTACTGGACCCTTGAATTTCATTTTGAACCAATTAATTTTGTTCCCCAGCTGCTGCCACTACTTTTTGCTGCACTTGTTTATTTGCAAACTGAGAAAAATCTACTATATAAGATCTTTGTGTGCCTTACTCCATTGCCACTGACTTCAGAGAGTTATTTTTACCCTCTAACACCAGCTAGCTTTGCTCTGTGCTCGCTTTCATGTTTAATTGATATGAACTGAATCCTGATGTCATTTGAGGGGGAAGTGCTCACCTTTACCCACTCGTCTCTGACTACTCTGGACTCATTAAATCCCGCTGCAGGTTCTCTCTCTGCTTTATTCCTGCCGTCACCTCTCATTTTCTTCGCCACCTCTAGACATTCCTGAAAATTTGATTTTCTAATTTTTTTTTTGCTGCTGTTGAATTTCATTTCTTACTCTCATTAAAGCACCGTCACACACACACACAAAAAAAGGAACAATCTGTCTCTGCTTCTGTCTAACACTCGGCTCTGTCACGTGTCTTGCCCTCCCAGCTTGACTTAACACAGTCCCTTCTTTTCTGTTCTGCTCCCATCTTTGCCCCTCACTATTTGATAACCCTGACAGGCATGCCAGGTGAGTAACGCGCGACTGTCCTTCACTCTGTTTGTTTCTGCTCACATCTCTCCATCCGTCCGTCCGTCCGTCAGAGAGGGGAGCAGCTGTGCTCACTTTCTTCATCTCATCCACTGGCATCTGTTTGTCCGTTTTGTTGCATTAAATCCTGAATGTTTGAGACACTGTGTTGTTTTTTAATGGGGGAGATCCGGCTACAACATTATGCAAATTTGTTCCAGAACTTTTAGATATACATTAGAGCTGGACAATATGTCAATATTATATCGATTAATTGATTAGTTGTTTGGTCCATAAAATGGTGAAAAATGTTAGTTAGTCTCTCCTAAAGCTCAAGCTGCTTAAAAAAGGTTAGAATATCAGTTTATATTTAGAATATTTTCACTTCTTTATCTTGCAGTCATAGATTCTTTTCTGACAGGAAACCGCTGTTATACAAGCCAAATGTCACTCTCTCCAAACCAACCAAACTCCACAGGGTAAATCAGTCATTTTACCTCACAGAACACAGGAGTTGCTGGTCTACCGCTGCCTTTGCTGGTTAGTTTGTTTGTGTTATTGTGTGAGTTTGGTGTTTTAAAAGGATAGTTCAGATTCACCAAAGTCACACAGTAACACTTAACAAATTAACAGTATAAGGCAGCAGTGGACTAGAAGCTCATATTCTGGGAGGTAAAATGATAGATTTTGTCTATGGATTTTGGTTGGTTTGGAGAGACCGATATTTGGCTTAAATAATGGTGGTTTCCAGTCAGAAAAGGCTGTCTGACGACAAAGTAAATCAGTGAAAATATTTTAAAATATAGCATATAATTACACTGATATATATATATATTTTTAGGTGGACCTTTTGTAAGTGGCTAAAATGCCTATTTTTGCCACCCGTGTCCAGGGCACAGCTTCCGTGCAGGTTCCCCTCTCTGCATCTTTAAACTCTGAGCATGCCAATTTCCATTTACTGCAGTGAATACACTTAATATCGATAAGTAACTCATACAACCACACTTCAAATAATCTGAACTGTCCTTTTAATTGTTGACAACTAATCAATTAATCGTTGCAGCTCTAATTTTGATATTTGATTTTGTCCCTATCGCCCAGCTCTATTATATACTGTTGAGCAGTGCATCATATTTTAGAAGATGATCACATGTTTGCACTATTTGTTATATATTTACTTTATGTTACGTTATTTTAGAGAAAATGTGTATATTGATATATAAATATCACACAGTATATATCATATACAAGTATTGAGATATTGTTTGCAAGCACCCAGCTCTAATGTACATACACACATCAAACCTTTACATGCACATCTGCATTTTGCTTCTGTGCTGTAGTTGGTTGTGAAAGTCATTCATGCAGATTTAGTGAGATAAGCAGGTTGGTCGTCTAAGCTTGTGACAGGAAAAGAAAGGGAGAGCTGGGAGGGGGCTTTGTCATTTAATACTGAAGGGTCAAGAAGCCGCTGAAGGCAAACCGACTGTCAGCTCCGTCTCGATGGTTGATTTCCCCATTGTTCAGTGTTTCTGTCTGCATGCTACACTGATTTCTCTGATAGTCATATAGTGTAGAATAAATGCTGTTAATCATACTAACCCACAAGTCCATTGTGATATACTGTCAAAAGTGAAGTGTTTGTTTGTATGTTTGTTGGTGTAGGTCTTTAAAAAGTATGTTTGCAGTCTTTAGTACTCAGACTGGTGATCTGACGTACAATATGCCTGTGTGTGTCCATCAGAGGATGACCAGAAAGAGAAGTCTCTGTCCCATCACACCATCCAGCAGCTGATCATGGAGAAGGACCAGGCCTTGGCCGACCTCAACTCCGTAGAAAAGTCCCTGGCCGACCTCTTCCGACGGTACGAGAAGATGAAAGACGTACTGGAGGGTTTCCGCAAGGTGACTAACACACACACATTATTCACAACTAACGAATGTTTTCAGCCCGACCGTCCTTGTAACTCATCTAAAATTTAGCTCGACAACCCTTGTGGCAAGTAATTAAAACGTTTCCCGCTCTGTTCAGAACGAAGAGGTTCTGAAGAAGTGCGCTCAGGAGTATCTGTCCAGGGTCCGTAAGGAGGAGCAGCGCTATCAAGCACTCAAGATTCACGCAGAGGAGAAACTAGACAAGTGAGTCAATACATCCTCTCATTATCTCCTGTTTATTCCACCATGACAGTGTTATTTTCCCTAAAGGGAAAACTTCACAATATGCAACACAACACCTCAGTTCACAGCTGAGATATGTTTAGATACAGGCCATTATAATTACCTGATTCTACTTTATTTATATTCCATCTGTGTGGAATTTCAAAAGATTATTTCTGTATTGGCTTTTCAAACATGAGATTATCCTTTCATAAGACTTTCCAGGCTTGTGCGGGTCATGGAGAGGTGACTTGATTCTCAGTCTTCATTTTGACAAGATTTTTAATTAGTTTTGGTCTTAGTTGCTTACCCAATTGTAGTTAATTAAAGTCATTTTTTTAGTCTTGTTTTTGTTTTGTTTTGGTCACAATTTAAACTCTTAATGTCAATGTTTAATGGAGAAACATGTATTATATTTACTAGACTAAATCATGAAATAACCATATTTCATCAGAGAAAATTGGCAAACATGATGTTTATTCACTTTACATGGAGCTAAAACTAAAACTCAATTATGTTAAATGTTGACTGAATGAGTTGGTGCCTGTTTATGGGGCAAAAGAAATCATAAATGATCTTTTAATGGCTTTTAACATCATGCCGGAGGACTACGGTTGGAAACTAGCCTTTGGCTAACACCGGTACATCTACAGAAATGTATGATGAATGTGCACTGTCCTCTCTAAATAAATAAATAAATAAAATTTTAGAAAGAGTAGATAATAGATTCTGCTAAATTCAACAATGTGTTAACAGAGCATGGCAATACGCCCTAAATCCACACAGAACTATGGTAGATTTGGTTCGAAAAGGGAATTAAAATACATGTTATAAAATCATTCAACTTACATAACTGATATTTACCTCGGCAGACACTGGCTGATGTGTCTTCAGGTATCTTTTCAAATTGCTGTTGTTGTTTTTTTCCCCACAAATCTTTAATCCACAAAGAGTTTCATCCTCATTAGGAACAATTCATTCTTTCTTTTGGTTTGAATATAAGAGAAAAGTGTCCACGGACAGGTCATCTCTCCTCTTTTCTTTTCTTTTCTTTTTACACCAAAAATAGTGCATATATGCAGGGTTTTTAAAAATAGGCCAATGGACTTTTTTCCTTTGCCAGTCGACCCGTTTGCCTTTCTGTTTTTTTATTTGATCTGTGCTGGAAAGCCAGACTGAACTCGTGTGTGTGCAGGAGAGCAGAGAGGGAGGCGTTTTTAAAAGTGTCTCTATGTTTAGCTCTCAGTACTTTTATTGCTTCTGAGTCTCTGTGGTTTAAAGTTTAGTTTCTCTCCTGTGTCGCTGTTTGTACTTTCAGGTATCTGCTTTATTTTAGTGTTTCATGTTTGCTTTCATCTTGAGAGCCATGTTAGGTTACTGTTGATGAAAACTCAACATTCCCTGATTTTGCTGCTCCAAAATAAAAGCTTTTCAATAAAAAAGTACCAAAAGCAAACTCCGCTGTGAGTCAGTCTGAGTCAAGCAGCACTTGTGGATGAATAAGAGTTGCAGAAGTTATCGATGGAGGCAACAAGCCTTTATTGCCACTTTGCCTGTGCCTTTATTTATCCACCAAAAAGGGGTGAAATTGGCGTGTCCACCTGGGTGACATGTTTATATCACTGTGGATCAGAGCTTGAGCTGATAAATACCTGTGACTACAGCAGCGTTATTTGACCCAGGAGTGAATGCCAGTTGTGATGGTGGGGTTTTTGTTCAGTGTAAAAGGGACTTTAGGTTGTCCACCCAAACAGAGACGACTATTTTCATTAACATAATTAACGCTGTGTTTCCAGGGCCAACACAGAGATTGCTCAGGTGCGAGCCAAAGCGAAGCAGGAGCAGGCCGCCTACCAGGCCAGTGTGAGGAAGGAGCAGATGAAGGTGGACTCCCTGGAGCGCACTTTGGAGCAAAAGGTCAGTCAGAATTCACTCGCCACAGTCCTGTTGTGTAAAATGATATGAAATCATTTAAAAAAAGTCAGTGTGATCAAGTATATTTTATATTTTAACAAATGTTTTACAGAACAAAGAGATCGAGGAGCTGACAAAGATCTGTGACGAGCTGATCGCCAAGATGGGGAAGAGTTAGCGACCAGACCACCTCGCCCAGGCCAAATCTCACAGAGAGGAGGAGGAGTGGCTGTGGGAAAATGAAGCGTGTCTGTAATATTTACCACTCCTCTGAGGACTGATGGACATCGAAGGCCAAAAACGGTCTCTGGTTTAAATTTCCTACTGACTTTGTGTATACAGGATCCACAGGAATGGCTTCCTCGTAATCACTCTGTACATTTTTTTGATGTGTCAGTGTATCGTACTGTATCAGGGGTCTGGTTTAAACTTTTAGAAAACGTATCATATCACTAATGAGTGTGTCTGCCTGTGTGTGTGCGTGTGTGTGTGAGTGAGTAAGGGAGTGAATGAGAGAAGTGAGAGCGTTGTTTGTGGGTTAAATTATCTATAATGATGTTGCCATGACAGCCACTGAGGGAGAAGACTGTTTACCCGTTCCTGTTGTTGTCTCCTCTTAAAACAAGAGAAAGATAGACTTTGAAAAAGAGTAACAGAGACTTAGATTCATCCGTCACATGTTGATACACCACTAAGAGAACACAAACTACCACAATAGCTTACTGCATGTGAGAGAACGAAGAACCTGTAACGTTCACGTTTGTATATACTGTAGGAAATATGAAACATCTGCATTTTTGATAGTTACTCCGTCATCCTCTGTCCGCAGCCCTCATGTAACCTTGTAGATATTTGTCATACTTGTCATAGCTTTCTCGATGAAAACGTGGGACTATTTTTTGGATTTTATTTTGATATAAAGCAAACTACTCGTGACTGTATTCAGTTGTGACCAGGAGTAATTTAATTTTGGATGGATCTGTCCTCGTCCTGCTATGGTCGTTGTGTCACACTGAGGAATAAACTTCTCTGCACAGCTACTGTACAGCATCTGCTTACAAAGTGCAATAAAAGATGGCAATACAGCACGCTGGCTTCACTCTGCTTCTTTACCCACAAAACATGCTTTTTTTCCCCACTGAACATAGTTCCTACAGGTGCTGGAAATCCTTGAAAACACTTGCATGCATCATACAGATGTTTTTTGAAGATTTATTGTCTCTTGTTTGTCAGCAGACACTGTGAAATCTCCCCCAAAAAATAATAAAAGACATTAAAAAAGGTATCTGTTGATGCACAGGTCCAGATAAATTAGTGTAGCAGCAGAATATCGTTATTTTCGGGCCGTATGTTTTTCCTCTGCAGCCATATTGGTTCTTTCTCCAGCTGTGTTGCTTCTGACTCATGAAGCAACAGGTGTCCCCTGTGACCTGTTTCACTCAACATCAAAATAAAACCTGACATAAAGAGCACTTCGTTCTTTTAACCTTCTGAAGGCGGTATATTTTAGAATCAACTTTTAAATCAAAGACACCTCTTGTTTTTTACATTTTTAATCAACTGTCAAATGTCTGTAATGAATTCAAACACCGATTAAATTAAAAACATCTCACTGAAATCTCAAGGAAAAATGTCTCAGACATTAACGGCAGTGTTTTCAAGGTTTGAAAAGTGCTCAGACTTTTAGATAAACTGCTTCAAACTGTTAGAAATGTTTAATTGAAATACTTTCATAATAAATTACTCTGACTGAATAGTTTTCTTCTCAGATAAAGAAATAAAATAAGTCAGAGTGGTCTATGCAGTCTGTGTGTTTGATGTGTGACCTATGATGGAGCAGAGAGTGAGAGGCCAACAGACGACAACTTGCTGCGATTTTACTGTTTCAGTAAGTGTTGGTTTGAAAATAAAAAATAACACAAAAAAATTAAAAGGATTTAATTGAAACCGAAGTAATTTGTCTCATAATTGTTTGAATGATTGTTTTATAATTGGCTCAGCTGGGACGCCGAGTCTACTCACAGACAGGTGACACGTTCTGAAACATGAAATGTTCTAGTGTTTTCCCTTAATTTGTCTGTACAATGCTGTCACAGAACATAGTTTTGGTTGTGTAGAGCACATTAACCTTGGATTTAATGCGATGACAAAATGAAATAGGGTCTAGTCATTTAGAGCATATATATTTATATAAATATGTCAACTAAAACTGTGAGGTCCTTGGAATGTTGAAAATGCACCTTAAAATACATATTTATACACATTATTGACTTAAAAAGGAAAATAAACAGAAATATAATTGCAAATTGCTGTCAAAGTTATTAGACAACCAAAACTACACTAAAAACTAAAACTAGGTGTGAAAAAACATTTTAATTAACTGAAACTGAAATATAAACCAGACAGAAACTAATATTACTGTAATATATCGTGAACTTACAAAATGAACTAAAATAAAATTTTAAAAATTATACAGGAAATGTCCTTAGTTTAAATCTTTAATTAGGTCAACTTTGTCAACACAAATATTTCAGTATGTTTATTGAGTACCTGCATGACTGTGAGTCAGTTGCTTTCCCAAAGTGTTGTATCTATTCTGGTACTTTTTAAATTTGCCCGACAAATACTGCAAACTACAAACTAAACTAAAACTTTTTCTTTTAAAAAAAAAAAAAAAGCTAAACTGAAAGGAGGAAACCCAAACTAACTGAAACTACAGTGACCTGAAAGCAAAAATTATAATAATTTAAGTTGAACTCTGATTGCTGTGAAGATGATCTCATATTTTGTTCCCACAATAACCAATAAACTGCACAGGACCTGCCTTCACACCGAGTGTGTGAAAACAAGCAGAGACGTAGAAATAAATAATTGAAAATAATGGATAAATTGTTGACAATTAAGCTCCTGCCACTCAAAGTCTCCAGATCAAAACCCTGAACATCAACAATTCAAGGATCACAAAAAACAAAAAACAAAAAAAACAAAACACTTAAAGTATTTCCACTTTTAGGATATATAATTTGGCCAAAATCAGATTTTCACAACACGTTTAACATGGCGAAACATTTGTTTATTGTGCATTTTGTCTCTGTTTTTGGCAAATGAATTACACTCAAAATACGAGTGTAGGGAGGTGCAGAGAGAGTCTGTAACCATAACTGTGCAAGTGTGAGCAAAAAGTGTGTTTACACTTAATGGAGAGTGAAAAGGTAAAGGTTGGTAGGGTAGGTAGATTAAAAAAAAAAAAAGTTAGGAACTAAAGCTTCAGATGATTGCAATGTTCAATAAACCTTCCAGAAATGCAGCAGTTTTGCATTTGGAGACAGATGGCAGCCAAACTGACATGATTCACTGTGATTCACGGAGCTGTGATGTAGAATTGATCTGATTTGTAACTGCAGATATGCCAGTTTAAGCTGAGAGATCAGTTTTGTGGTGATCAGTCGTGGCGCTGCAGGGTGACGCGAGGACTGGACCAGGTGGAGATAAGGAAGAGTCAGTCTCAGGGTGGGTGTGGCCGCAGCACAGAAGCTTCAGAAGGTTCAGGATGAATCTGCAGTTACTCGTCTTATCTCCTTCACCTGTCCAGGCTGGAGAAGCAACTATTTACACTCAGCAACACAGAGCTGTGGGGCCCCGGTGGAGGGGCCTGGTAATCTGCTGGTCAGTGCAGTGCAGGAGGGGATATTAGCTCATCTGATAGCTCAGATTAAGCTCAGGGTGGCTTTAGGGGGCAAACAACCTGCTTTTCATAGTGTGATCAGGACGAGCGAGGACCACCAGCACCATGAGAGCTGTCCAGTACTGTCCACTGCTGCTGCTGTCTCTGGTTCTGCTGGCAAACAACGGTAAGGAGAAAAATTTCTTATGACCTTCATTTTCCCTATCTTCACCTCCATCCTTTCTTCTTTTTTTTAAAACTCTGTGCTTTTGTCTACTTATTATTTATTTGGCCTCTTAGGTGCTCCTCTCCTTTGAATTTCTAAAAACAGTTTTTTAAATTTCAACTTTTTCTTGAGAGGCAGGAACCTCTTCAGTGAAAAACTGTCCACAGT
>JAJHUR010012288.1:0-11958 GCA_027495735.1 Lutjanus campechanus | reverse complement strand
CAGGAGTGGCAAAATCAAATACTAGCCAGCACAGGCTTGAACATCCAGTTGCAACATCTCGTGTCTCGTCACACCTGAATCCTCACCGATGCACCTGATATTACACCAGTGCTGAGAAACTAAATGGTTTGATTTTGATAAGTTTAAAGTGATAGTTTGGATTTTTTTTAAGTGGGGTTGAATGAGGCACAATCCATAGTCAGTGTATTACCCACAGTAGATGATGTTGGAAAACCTCCAGTATGAAGAAGCAGCAAGAGTACTGGTGAAGGAAGCTAAACAATGAATGCTGTGGGTAGAGTCCACAGAAACATGTATTTTAGCCACTTAAAAAAGGTCTACCTAAAGAAAATCAGCAATTTGTTTGTGCACACTGTATTTAGAATATTTTCACCACTTTACTTTGCCACCAGACAGTCTTTTTTGATGGGAAGGTGATGTTATATTAGTCAAATATTTCTCTCTTCAAACCAACCAACCTCCATTGGAAATCTGACCTCGCAGAACACAGGACTTACAGGTCTACCGCTGCCTGAATCTATTTATTTATGTTATTGTTTGACTTTGGTGAATCCGAACTTTGACTTAGTTCGGATTCACCAAACTAACTAAGCAATCAAGGCAGCGGTACACCAATAACTGCTGTACTCTCTTAGGTAAAATGAGTGTTTTTCCCAAAAGAGTCTGGTTGGTTTGAAGGATCAATCTTTGGCTTATATAATAGGGGTCTCCTGCCAGAAAAGGCTGTCTGACAGCAAAATAAAGTCCTGAAAATATTATAAATATAGTTTGTGTTTAAGTTTTAGGTGGGCTTTCTTTTTTTTAAAGGTGGCTAAAATATGTTTTGATACTGACCCTGTCCACAGCTGTACATTGCTTAGTTTCCAACACTGTTACTCCTGCTGCTTCTCCAGACTGGGGGCATGCAGACCACCATCTGCTGTAGGTAATACACAAACTATGGATATGTACCTCATACAACCCTACTTAAAAAAAAACCTGAACTATCCCTTTAAGGCTGAGTTTGTTGCCAAAGTCATGTGTGCCAAATGTTAGAAAATAATCCTTTTTTTGTGGAAATAGACCATTGTAAAACATGTTTATATGTAACTAGTGTGAAAAATATAAATACCAAAGAAATAAAATGTTAATATGAAGCAAATGCTATTGTGTGACCTAGTGAATTTAAAAGAAAACACTTGTGATGATGAAAAGAATGAACACAGAGCATCCATGTATGGGCTCTTAAGTATCTCCGTCTCTTCCGGCTTTGTCAAGGTTCTCATTCGGGTTAGACGGGTTAGGGTTAATGTCATGAGTTGGCCTGGACTCTACTCCCCCCTGCTGGTAAGAGTGGGTTAATACAGGTTTTTTATTGTCCCTGGATGCGCCGCAGCTCAGCAAAATTTTTAATTACTGCTTAGTTGTTAAAACATGGTCTCACAATGTCAGCTCATCTCCTCCGTGCTGCTATTTTTACACCTATGGGGGACTGTATTTTTGAAAGAGGATACATTGCCCAAATAAGGGTAAAGCAGGGATAATCACTCAGATGTACTCATGTTTTAAAGCCTATAATCTACAGATAATCAGTAATGAAGGTGTGAAATATTTATTTGAGTGTACACGTTGTCATTGTCATTGGTCGACTTGCTCTTAGAAATTTTTTCCTGTTTCCTCTGCTTCCCCTGCTGAAATGATATCGCCAGTGTAGATGAACCACAGGGAAGATGGTGCTAGAAAACAGGAATAAGATGCTTTGTCTGTAAATGGTAATAGATGGTTATTTATTTAAAGACTATATTTGTTTCCATCCTGCAAAACATATGTGAATAGCTATCGTTCATTTTTTTCAGTTTTTAAAACTTTGTATACAAAACATGAAAGAAAGCAGCTAATTAATTATTTATAAAATGTTTTAAGAATTGGCATATAAACTATTTTTAAAAAAGGGGTGTGGCATAAAGTAATACCCTGAATTGGCAATGTATCTGGGGAGGTTATACAGTGCAAATTGGAAAATAATGCTCATATTTTGACAAAAGAATTGTTATTTTATCATAGATACATTAGGAAATAGCAATGAATGTGCATGCCCGTTAAAAGGGTTAAAACTTAGGGACTGCTTGCGCAAAGAAAAAAGTGCATTTTGGTGACTGTTCGTCACCATTTTCTCCAAAGACAAAGCCTCACTGACACCCTGCTGTTCTGCTGTCCTGTGTTGTCACGAGATAATTAAAATGTCAAACCTGTTTACCACATAGCTGAATTGCGATAATCTGGATTTGTTTTCCGAAGAGGCCCATGTAAAGTATGAAAATGTTTACAAAAACACTGCAGAGTCAAACAGCAGCCTCTGTTTTCAGATAACATGCCAAGATTAAACTCCCAGGTGGCTTTGTGTCACATATTGCATGCAGAGTTGTGTTCCTTCTGACATTCAAGATGTATTTTCTTCTCAGTATGGATACAGTAACACCACTACGTCTCTCTGCGCTTTGGACAGGACTGGGAATTGTCAAAAGCCTGAATAGACAGACGAGACGCATCCCCTTGGGCAAAGGCGTTAAGAGTGTGTGAACAGCGAACACTCCCCCCCACTCCACTTCTTCCTTTGTGTGTGACACAGAATATATGTGTGATAATATGTGTGTGCATCCCAGTGTGTTTAACAGTGTGTATGAGCATGTGAGCGTGGCCCCTTGGGGCGTCACTGTGGGGACAGGAGGTGGGGTTTTCTAACGTGTAGGTCACCTGGTCTTCAAGAAACAGTCGCTGTCAGTTTGGATTTGTTGTGTTGAAGCCAGGAACAGAAGCATGGATGGGATCTGGACCCTGGTTGTGTGTTTGGGAGTTGTGTGTTCTGCTGTGCTGGGTTCGACTCAGGATTCGTCCAGGTAAGAGACGTAGTTTCTTAATACAATCACTGTCCAATTATCTTTGCGTACCTGAATTCCTGTTTTCTATATTAAGGCAACTTAGTATAGGCATTTTTATTAATTTAACAAGCCAACATAGTAGGTTTATACACATGCATCTTTACCAAAACGATATTAGTTATACATTATCAGAGCTTGAGAGGTCACAGGATTGTGGCCTACGTAGCCTACTGTTCTGAGGACAAAAAATGTATCCTCCTCTGAAGTAGTTTTGTATACAGACTTTTGTATAAAAAGTTTACATGTGCAAATCTAATTTGGAGAACCTCGGAACAGACAAAGCCTCATAAGGGACCCTCTGAATTTTTGGGAACCAATGATTTTGGCGGGACATTTTACAGTTTAACAATAAACTACAGTCCAACATGAAATCAGGACACAAACAAACTTTCACTGGTATTTTTCAAACCTGAATTAAGAAAAAAAAGGTCAAATATATATATAAAAGGCTGTCTATAAAGCAAACAAATAAATACAATAAGCATTATGTTCTGTTAAAAAAAGTTTTTATATAGGTGCATATCGGGCAACATATATGTTGATAAAGATGTAGGCTGGCGACAACAGTGTCAACAAACAACGATACGACGATACAAAACATTTGGCATGAAGTGCCTGGTGTGTAGCCAACGTCAGAGTGAGTCATTTGATGACCTTTTCTGATTTAAAGACAAAATAATAGTGAAAATTCCACCCAATGAAAATATGTTTTCACTAGACCTCATGATGCATAGGCAGCTGTAAGATTAGCTGTGGTTTCACTTGAGACCAGAGTGGTGTTGTGAGGCTCATAAAGTGTTGCAAGGTGTGTGCATTGTGCTTTTAGTATATCATTTTTAATTTTAAAATGTGTTTTAAAATCACAATTCTGCTATTAATCCCCAGTTTTACTAAATGTATCTGTAATATGATTGTCTGTTTTCTGTAACTGTTACGGAATACAGTTACCTTCTTTGTATCCTAATTATGTAACTCCGTGACATGTAATCTCTTACTGATTCACAGGAATGGGGCTGACAATCAATAACAGGCCGTTCCTCTTCTTTTTTGCCAGGACATTGTTTCTTATCTCGTGTCCAGAGGTGTTGTATCCTGGTACACCCACTCCATTGGCTGTCACTGTCCTCGCTGACTTCCCCGTTAGGGTGACGGCTGAAGTGGCACATGACAACAACAAAGTAGCACAAACAGATGAATTCCAAGGAGGTGATACTGCAATTACTTAAAGGTTTAGGTTTGATTTGCATAATTACTTCATGACTTTTAGAGGGGCTAAAGTATTGTTCTGCTTTTAAAGGTTTGACAAAGGTCCTCACTCTCCCTCCTGTGAGTATGAAATTCCTCTTATTTAGTCTTCCCTCATTCAAAATTCAGTTTGTTTGGGGTTTAAATTGTCACAAATGAGAAAAAAATACAAACCCAAATTCCCAAAAAAAGTTAGGACGTTGTGTAAAACATATAAAAACGTAATGCAATGATTTGCAAATACTTTTTGACTTGTACTCAACTTAATACAGTACATGACAAGATATTTAATGTTCAAAATGATAAACTATTGTGTTTTTGTATACATGTACACTCTACAAGAGTCTTTGAAAGTTGTGGAATGCTCAAAAAATACTTGTTTGAAACAGTCCGCAGGTAAACAGGCTAATTCATAACAGATAGTATCATGATTTGGTATTAAAGGGTACCCTAAAAGGCTTAATTGTTCACAGGCAAAGATGGGGTGATGTTCACCATGTTGTGAAAACCTGCAAGATCAAATAGTCCAACAGTTTCAGAATGTTTCTCAATGCACAACTGCAAGAAATTCAGGGATTTCACCATCTACACTCCATAATATAGTGAAAAGATTCAGAGAATCCAGAGAAATCTCTGCTTGTACTGTAAGGGGCGAGGCCAAAAATCATTTAATACCTCTGACCCCTCAGGTAGCACAGCATTTAAAAACCAACATGATTTTATAAAGGATATTATTTCATAGTTAAAGAGTTTAGATACTAGACTTGTCTCCCATTGAAAATTTGTGGTGCATTATGAAAACAACAAAGTTTACAAGTTTGAATATTGAATATTTTGTATTTGTACCGCATTCAATTGAATATATAGGTTGAAAAGTATTTGCAAATCATTGCATTATATTTCTATTTTCATTTTACACAACATTCCAACTTTTTGGAAATCGGGGGTTTGTACTTGGAAATGATTGAACGACCTTGTTAGCCTGATGTCACTGATGTCTATGTTTCTGAAAATGCTGAATAGCTCCAGATTCTTGGATTCCAGGAGCCCCCCTTAAACTTGACAGTGAGGGGCTACAGGGGTGACAGTCTCATTTTCTCCAACACCACCACGCTCAGCAGCAGCCCCTGGACTGTCTCCACCTTCATCCGAACCGACAGGTCACGCTACCAACCAGGCGATACCGTCAAAGTCAGAATTGTGTCTGTTCAGTTGGATAACAACCATCCATACAAAGGCAAAGTGGATATCTCTGTAGAGGTAGGTCTCTGTTTTCTGAACAAAGCCAGAGGAGCTGAATAGATTTTTACCTGGGTATTGTTTGGTGGTGGGAAGTTTGACTGATGCTCTTTTGTCACATGCAGGATCCCAGTGGGAACGTTGTTGACAGGTGGGAGTCCACAGGGACTTTGGGGATTGTGTTGCGAGAATTCAGTTTATCCCAGTCGTCTCCTCTTGGGTACTGGTGGATCAAAACCACAATAAATGTAAGACTGAAACCTTGAAATTAACCTTTGTATAGCATGATGTTTGAAAGACTGCGTTTCCAACTGAATAAGAAAAGCATCTTCTAACATGATTTATCTCCCATCCTCTTCCCTACAGGGCCTGAATTATGTGAATCAATTCATTGTAGAGCATTACGGTAATAGATCACTTTATTTGTAATATATATTTTTTAGCCATGCCAGTGGCTCCAGTGGGTGGCACTGTTGGTCGGTTAGTTAGCCAGTCCACTGCTTTTGTAAAGACTAAAACAACTACCTATGGATTGCCATGAAATTCAGCACACAGAGGATGAATCTGAAACTTTGGTGATCCCCAAATTTCCCTCTGGTGCCACCATAAGACTGACATTGTAAGTTTTTACTTAAGTATCTCAACAGTCCACGGACTTTGGTACAGATATTCAAGGTCCCTTTCCCTCTAGCGCCAACATCAAAGTTTTTTTTTGTTCAATGACCAAATCTCAGCAAAACCAATTCCTATCAGTCTTAGCTGTACTTAGTTTAGTGCATTGGCATGTTAAGATTTGCTAATTAGCATTACAAACAAACTAACTAAATATCTACAAGTTCGTGCTGTTAGCATGTTGGCATATAAATAGACAGCCAGCTATAAAAATTAACTAACCTTTTATTGTTTGTTAGCTAGTCATGATAGCTTGGCAGAGAAGCTTTAATTTGTCTTCCTTTGAGAAAAAACTTGGCGGCTGAATGATCAATTTGAGTAAAAGAAAGAAGAGACGCATCATAAACCTCAGTTGAGTCTGTCCCTTAATCTTCCTCGAAAAATTTGATTCTTTTGCCCACTACATCTCAAAAGGCAGCCATTTTAAAAAGTTTAAAGCTATGCTGCTTTCAAATGGTACTCGTATTTCTGACATGGGAAGCCGTGATTGAGTTTAATTTTAAGAGAGGTTTAAAATGATTCTTTCTACATTTTCACCTAGTTTTGAAGTTTAATGCAGCATAATTTAAAGTTAAACATATTTTAAACCATGATTCCTTGTAGGTGCAACCCAGTCTTAGTCTTGTTTGTTAGTGAGGTTAATTACCATCATTCTCATGATTTCATTCACTGCTGTTGCAGAGCGTCCTCACTTTGAAGTGCTGTTGAAGACACAACCACAGGTCCTCGTCGCAGATGATATCTCAGGATCAGTGAGGGCACTGTGAGTTCAGATAGTTAATACAAATCAATAATATCTCATTTACACACATGTTAAGCAAGTATACTTTGTGTTTTTCTCTCCAGTTACCCCACTGGACAGCCTGTACAAGGAACACTAGATGTCTCAGTCACTCTGGCGTCTGTTACACACACTGCAGACTCTCCATTCATGCTTTCACAAACTAACGAGGTGAGATTTTATCATCCCCGTAGCTCATTTATTAACACTGCAGGTAGTTTCTTTGCTTTTATTACACGGCTTTGTTGAATACTCAATTCTGACTAGTCAATTATAGCATTCTGTTGCTAGGATGAACAGGGTGTTGCTATGGACACAGCTCAGATCATAGACTCTGGAGGAGTAATAAAATCATTTTTAATTTAAAAAATCCTTTTAAAAATCAATATTTTGTATTAATTTATTGATTTATTTTGATGAGTAACCATGTAATAATTGGAATAGTGTACAGTGAGCAGGTCATTATTGTGAAATAAACCCCGTCAGGGTGATCCTGCATCACTGTACATCATCCCTTACTTAGTGAAGGTATACATAGTATCTGCATAGTAAATGGCATTGGCTCATGTTTGACCATTGTTTTTCAGATCTATGGGTCAACACAGTTTTTCTTCAGCAAAGATCTGATTCAAGCCCTTCACACTTCATCAGTGATCAGCAGTGACAACCGGTTGCATGTTACTGCCTGTGTTACTGACAGCTCCACAGGTGAGATATATTGGGAACATATTTGTTGATTTGAGCTTCTGCATTGCAGTTGCATACTCACTTTCTCGGTAACACTTAATTTGAGGGGGTGTGCATAAGACATAAGCATAACCCTACCATGTGGCCAGGGTTTGGCTCTCGGCACCCCAGGGTTGAGTCAGCTAATTAGAAAGCTAGCTCCATCGAGCTAATTAGCCAAAGCCAGCTACAGTTCAGCAGATAGTGGTTAGCCTACTATAGCAACCTATCTATCTGTCCATCAGGTAACTGTAAATCACCTTGGTACTGTACTCTGTCATCAAACTGCCTGTATAACATTTAATGACATCTTTATGACAAGTCTAAATGGTACCACTGTAATGGAGGTCAAGTAAAATATTCATGACGCATGTATAATGGTCTAATCACAGCTAAATCAACCACATATGGCAGCATATTGTTATGTTAAAGTTGTCAAAGCAAAGACATATACAACAAAGTCAACTTTGCATTAAAATGTATATAACTGACCAAATGACACTTAATAAAAACAGTTATAAACATTCATTAAGACTCATTCATGTACATGACAGGTGTCATGACATGGTTATTGGTTATACGGTCAGCTAATACTGTCACATTGTCCCTTGTCACCCAAGGATTTAAAGTGAACAAAACAGTCGAAGTCCACCTCATGAAGAACACATATCAGCTTGAGTTCCTTGATTTTCCAGATGCACTAAAGCCATCTTTATACTTCTCCTCAAAAGTGAGTGAATTAATATTATTCTGTTAATGTGACATCTCTTTAAACCGTTATTCCCGTGAACTAACTACTTTCTCTGCTTGTATTCCAAAGCTAAGGATCTCTAGACATGACAGGAAGCCTCTCAGCTCAGCGGATCTCACACACTCTGCTGTGATTGAAGTCACTCAGGCAACATCAGTGATGAGTGCTGAACCTA
Organism: Lutjanus campechanus; assembly: GCA_027495735.1. Taxonomy (NCBI): domain Eukaryota; kingdom Metazoa; phylum Chordata; class Actinopteri; order Lutjaniformes; family Lutjanidae; genus Lutjanus; species Lutjanus campechanus. The sequence goes on along the minus strand of JAJHUR010012288.1, from coordinate 3,430 downwards.
CAACTCTGACACTTCCAGTGCCTGAGGACGGGAACGTCCACATTAAGTTTAAATTACAGGATCAAGTAGTGATGCTTTTTATCCGGGTGAGTATTTTGATTTAGAGTAGCTGAAAGGTTGGTCCTCTGGGAGAAGCAGTTTCATTGTGTGTAACACGAGTAGTTTCAGTACAGTAGGATTACACACACATTAAGCAGTAAGGAAATGCCCCCAGGGCTTGTAACCTTAAGTAAACATCCTGAAACAGATTTACTTTCCTTAATGTCTGAAAAAAAAAAAACCCATCAGCACAAAGAAAACGCAAAGATTGATATCTTTTATGTATCCTGGATGATTATTTAAGCCCACAGGCTCATGTTTTTATTTCATCTTTTGTGTTTATTCAGGCAAGATTTCAATCCAGTGAAGAGACGCTGAAAGTCTACAACAACTACTCCTCTCCCAGTGACTCATATATTCAGATCTCCCCTGTCAATACCTTACCTGCACAGGTAACTCTAAACATATATTCTGTAGCAATGTGATACATTAAAATAGAAATATTATAGCAAACATGCCTACATTATGCAGTTATTTATGCAGCCCAGACATAATTCATATTAACATTTTTAACTTTCAGATTGGATTGCCTCTTCAGTTAGATGTGGAGAGCACCTTTCAACTGACTACGCTTCACTTTGTGGTATGTTTGGTAAAATATATGAAATTATGTAATGCTGTCTGCGAACATCATAACCCTTCTTTTCTGCAGTAATGATATATTGCACGTCTCCATGAAAAACCTTAAATGTAAAGTGCTGTCAGACTTGTAGAAGTCACATGAGTTTATACACATTTTCAGTGGTTTGGTTAATGAGGAAGAGAAAGTTAAAAAAAAGAACGAACAACAGAAATTAAAGACAAAGTTTAACTAACACTGTCCTGGAGTTTGTAGATGTGTGTGTGGTTACTCAGATCCTAATCTGATCTGATGTATCTACATTCAGTTCTGATTCTCATTTTACTTTGATGTATAGAGCGCTATAATCTTTATGGATCTGTAAACCCCGATGCAGTTTCGAATTTGTGCATCAATCATTGTGGAGCCGGCAGTATCTTCCAATAAACAGAAATTATGTTTTCAATAGGTGTCTCTGTGCTAAAATATGCTACACGGAATGCAAGTGTGGAGATCATTATGATAACTTATGAGGTGGGCTGTCATAATATTACAAGAATAAATGCCTCCCTTTTATCGTTGTCCTTCCAGGTGAGTTCTAGAAGTCAAGTGTTGGCCGCTGGGACAAAGACTTCCTCCTCTTTTTCTCTGACGCCAACAGTGTCCTGGTCCCCAGAGGCCTGTATCACTGTCTACTGCATCCTCCCTGACGGAGAGGTCATCAGTGACACAGTGCACATACCCATCAACCAACACAACAATGTACTTATACTTTGTTGTTTTTCTGCATATTCTACCATATTGTTCTAAAAGGTGCATGATTTGGTAACTTTATTTGAAGGGGAGTGCATGACACTGTCATTACACTGTCATAACCATGTCATGGCACCTGTCATGAACATACATGAGTCTTTGTGAATGTTTATGACTGAGTGTAATGACAGTTTTATGCACATCCCCTCCAAGTGTTGCCCATGATTCTCCTTATTGTTTGTGGGTTTGTCTTCCGCAGGTATCTTTAAACTGGAGCAGTACTAAAGCCCAGCCAGGTGAGCAGGTATCGCTCACTGTGAGTGCACTTGAACCCAGCTCCCAGATAGCAATCGTGGTAACGGCAATGAATGGTGACGCTCCGCAGGATGACTTCTTATTAACAATGGAGCCGGTATGACAACCGTTTTGATTTGCTAAAGCCTGAAGGTTTAAATGTTTACATCTTCAGACAAAAGAGCAAAGTATAATCTCTGAAACTTAAACTTCTGTGAACCTCCTTAAGAAAGTCATCTGTTTAGATACTGTCATTTCTCCTTTGTCCTTTTCACAGTTTAATTACAAAGTACCAATTTTCCCATCTCCTTAATCTGGTCTAAATCCTTCTCAGACACACCTTTTCAGAGTTCGATACTGTGTGGGTATTCAGTGTGTGACCACTAAACCAGTTAGTCTGGCTGTAACCTATCTGTCTGCTTTGTTTGGAGATGACTTCGCTCTTTCTAAGACCTGGTAACTCTAGTGTGTTGGCTGTTTGACCTGAGGGTTACTGATTGATGCGAGATGGAGGAAACAAAGCTTCACCACAGTGGGCTGTCTTAAGATGACCTTTCCTCATCTCCAAAGCGTTTGCGGCGTGTATTGTATCTGGTAGAATAGATCATTTTAAAAAGCGAGACGTCCTGAGGACATCCAGAGCTTACATCACCTTCCAGGACCTGACCCATATTTCTCTGGCTGTCACACTAACAGTGGAGGGTTACTTTAAAAATGTTACTTTCCATTACTTTTTATTTACCTCAATGCTAAATATGGTAAAATGTCTTCGCCTGTTTTATAGTCATTGTTAGGTTTACTAATTGTTTGTCCAGCTATTCCTGACTATGACGATGGCAGTGTTTTCATAGCTACAAGGCTGAACTCGACCTGTACTGTGATGTTCCTCTTTACTGACTTAAAGACAAAGTGTTGACATTTCTGTCCAGTGAAAGCAAGTTTTCTTTCAACATGATTATGAATTGACAATATAAGCTATAGTTTCTTATAGTTGTTTTTACTAAATGTATTTATAATCTGAATACTGTCTCTTTTGTGTAACTATAATGAAATACAGCTACCTTTTTCTTTATCCAAATTATGTAATCACATTACATGTAATCTGTTACTCCCCCGGCCTGCACACTAATGATGCATGATCTGATAGTGGACCTCTGAGCACAGGCTTTCAGGCTGGTTTACATCTAAAGACACTGATAAGAGCTTTGGAGTATTTTAATTGCTACTTTAACTGATTTACCTTTGTTTTCACCTTTTTCATGTCTTTCACACCACAGGAATGTAATATCAGGATACTGACCAATGGCAGACTTAATCAGAAACAACCGACTGATGGTCCTAAAAATGGTATGATAATAAATAACACAGTAGATCAATGTGCTCCATTCATACAGCATTACTTTGTATTAAGAGTCCCTCTTGTGGCCATTTAGTATATTGGACTGGTCCCACTATTTTGGTACTACTGGATGTAATCTTCATTCTTCAGATGTTTGCACAGTCTGAGCTTCCTCTGATCTTCTCTCTCTTTTCTTGGGGGTTTTCAAAAGTAGCTGCCCTAATGGAAGCAAAGTACTGGCGCCGTTGGATGCATACCACTGAGTCCTTGCTGTGGTTAGACACTAATGTGGGGTGAGTGCTCAGAGGTGCATGATGGAAATGAGTTGATTCAAATGAGGATCAGTATTGTCCAATGTATGAGCACAGTTTATTACATGTACACAT
>JAJHUR010012263.1:0-10853 GCA_027495735.1 Lutjanus campechanus | reverse complement strand
GTCTCATCTCCGATGGACTTCTGTCTTCGTGATTGCTGAGCATCAGTGCAACATGTTGAAAAAGAAGCCGTCACTTTTTTGTTTCTGAGACGCAACAAAAACCTGAAATTTATTATTCATTTCCTGCAACGCCTTTCTGCGAGTTCTGCAATGTTTGTGCAATTTCCGCAGTTTTCTGCTTCAAGATATTTCCAGCTGCACTGTGAATGTCTTTCTGTCATCTATTCTTAGTTAGACATCAGCTAAAAAAGAAAAATACAGTACACCATCAAAGTCTGAAATGGCCTAGAAATGCAAGGCAGTTTCTTAACAGCTTTGTAGTGTTGCAGTGCGTTTGTGTCATGCAGCAGGCTTACAGCAGGACAATATGAAGAAACTGTCTGCATAAGAAACTCCTGTTATCCAGACGTGATCCATCAGCCAATCTATTGAATTTCCCCTGGGGGACAAAACTGATTCTGAAATCCTATTTAACTCGGTGATAGCTTCATACCAAAATCAGCTGTACACCGGCTCCCCAGAGAGTAGCACTGTACTACTTTATCTGCCTTTACGAGCCTCCTCATTGGTTAGGCATCGACAATCGGAGGGGGCCTTTATCTAAACGGCAGCCACTTTTCTTGATGGGCTTGTTTGATTGATAAAAATAATTTAACCAGGGAGACGAGAGCCAATAAATAAAACTAGCAGGGAGCTGTGGCAGGGAGCGAAGCGAAGGCACAATTGTTTTTTAATCTGGTGGTGATGAGCGAGGTCACCGGTGATGATTAAAGTGTAGGGGGCCCCATCATAGCTGCACAACTGCTTGGGCTTTCTGCTTGCACCTTGATGAGATGAAGGGCCAGGAGCATGCAGAATGGAGTGCCATGCCGCACCTTAATCCCTGATTTACTGCCTTTGGCACACATTGATTGAAAAGAGCAGCACATCGTGGCTGATCTGCCTAACAAGGAATGGGTAAAGGGGAGATTAAAGAGTGTGTGTGTTTGTGTGTGAAGTCTGTGAAGTGAGCCGCCACCTACGCACCCAAGTCATCTAAGTCAGTGAAGTTTTGAAGCAAGACAACCATGCTGATGGAAAGAATGAGGGAAAAGACCCCGAGCTGAGAAAAGGGACCGAGTAAACATGCCGATGGTTTGTGCTATGCAACATGTTCCCCGCTGAGCTCCTGTTTACACATATAATGACTGCGATACGGACATGCACATTTCCAAAGAGGCTCACCCACGCACAGAGCAGGCGCACACTAACACACACGCACATCCAATTAAGCAGGCAAGCTTGAGATAGGCATGCTTTAAAAGCTCACAATCAGAGAAGACTGACTTAATTAAGACTCCTACATACTGTATCTCTGATGGCATTTCATCTCGTCTAAGATCCCGCCGGCTGCACCGAGAATCCGAGCTCACCAGGGACCTTGCAACAACTTGCAACACCAACACACCAACCCCACATTCCTCGATGGAGTCGTGATGAGCCACAGTTGCTAAGTTCCATTTCCCACCAAAAATGTTAAATGTTTGATTTTTTTTGGTCTATATTGTTAAAAAAAATATAAATAAATATATAAATAGAAAAACCTTGCAATGCCCCATGTGAGTAATTCATAATTGCCTGTTCAGACTTTCAAATGAACACACCACCGCAGGCTACACTGTCACAAAAAGGGGCAACCTGAGAGCTCAGGAAGACCCAGAGCTGCAGAGATGTGCTTGAGCCCAGATGCTAATTGGTATCCCCAAACTGATTCCCCTGCTTGGGATCTGATTAGAAGATAAAGAATCTTTGGTCTTGGGCTTCATTCACTCACATCTCTTGAAAACACATGCATGCAAACTATCTCCAGAGCACAGCCACAACCTTGGTTTTGACTTTGATAATTTGCCTGAAACGAATAGCACGTACAAATGAATAAGATAAAACACTAATAGGAGGAATGTACGAGTCAAATACACTCCCGTTAATTCTCTTTTGTGGGCAACATGAAGACCTGTGTTGTGTATGAAAAGCAACAATAAAATTGGTAATCTGAATACTTCTGAAAATACTAGTCTTTGGTCTACTGCGATGTTGTCTCAAGAGCGAGAGCTTCAGTAAAATCTTCACACACTTTCTGAGATCTTTTATATCCTTACATAAACTGCGATGAAATCCAAAAAAAAAAGAATATGAAATATTAAAATAAGAAGAAAACCCTGAAACTATGGTGCACTAATTTGCCAGTAAACTTTCTGAAAATGCATGAAAGTCGTGCAGGGAAGCTTTTGGCAGAATCAAGAACCTTCAAAGACAACATTGTTTGTTATATGACAGTATTAAATAATCCTTTTGTTAAAAAAAAAAACTCTGACAAACAGAAAGAGAGGAAGACAGTGGGGACAAAGATTTAACTTCACTTACACTTCACACAACAAAGATGGGGGGGAAATCCGAGCACTTAAGTGGCTGTGAGAGCAATAAATACATGAACGCTGCTTCACTTGAGGGACGTACTTTTAGCTTTTCATCAGTTAGTTCAAACATGATGAAGCTCAGCATTTCATGTTCTTGGACCAAATACCAAATTAGTCAAAGTACTGGTCCATCTGCTCAAGTGGGAGTGAATTGGGCCCTCATGTTGAGTTTTAAAACTATCCATCCATCCATCTATCCATCCATGTCAGCTTCTGACAAAAACAGCAACTGTATAACCTCTCAGGATATGGCAAAGGACACATCTCTGCGTATTAAACACCCCATTTACACTTAACCACTTCATGCACTCTGGGTGTGTCAGATAGCTATTGTGCTAATGTTAAGCAAGCTGACTGTAAAGGCAACCAAAGAGCATTATGAATGGGTTACAATGCTGAAATTAAGCTGGATTTTGCCGTTTGTCTCCATATCTAATTAAAGCATTGTGGTTTCAAATCAAGGAAAATAAAGCTGGACACTCTCAAGACTCTTTTACACCTGGCAAAAACCCACTAACACCCACAAATATTTGGCTTTTGCCTTCTGTGGCAAAGACGACTCCGTAGTAGTCACAGGTATTTATCGGCTCCAGCTGTGTTCGGCAGTGATGGAAACATGACACCCTGGTGGACACATTCATTTTTGCCCCTTTTCCAGTGGAGGTCATGAAGTCCTATTGCCTCCATCAGTCACTGCGATTTTTCAAGGTTTGACAAGGTGTTTCATCCCACCACAGCAGAGTATCAGTAATTAACCGATGCAACTGATGCAAATTCTTAAAAAAAAACAAACACCTTAATTAAAAAAAAACACACAAAACAAAGCAGAACAAAAGAATAAGAGAGCAACACTTCAGCTTTCATGGTAATGTCAGGAATATTAAGAACACTGAGCTCTTGAAGGTGACAGCCTTAACAAATTAGAAGAAGAAGGCCTGAGCTCATAGTAATGAATGGGGTCAGCGGATGGCCCAGTGTTAGCAGTGGCTAGAGGGCCTGGATTTGTTCCCTCGTTATTAAATATGCTTTAATAAGACCCTTAACACTTTGCTCCACCAGGAGCTACATACTGACGGCAAGACTGTGCCCAAACCAGAGGGCGAAGAGAGACTTTCCTTTAATTTCTAATATCGTAAAAAGGAGTCATTGCTGCAGTGTTTTTGCCCTGTACATTATAGATATTTCTTGTGTACAAGTAGGAGTTTTGGCCTGATGGAGGCACTTGACGTAAGGTCAGAGGGTCACTAAAATCATTGAGAACGTGCAGCAATGTGTTGCAGTCGATGCTGCCAGTACAGCCGTGCACAGTGATCCCAAGGTTGATGCCACTCCATATTTGTATTAAAACGACTGAAAACGGTCAATTTCTTTCACATTTGATCATTTTAATTTAAAAAAATGATAATAAAGCAGACAGTATATGGTATTTCCCCAGACAATGACAAACTGGGAGAGCTCAACAAGAAGTACATGCTTTCACTGTTACAGTAAAGTGCATCTTTTGTTGCAGTTATCTAGACTGAAAATGGCTAAAAAAAAAAATAGCCTGAAAAACACACACTGGGCAGCTTATACTGACAATCCACTCTTCCTGAATGAAGATATGGTCTAACAATGTCATGTTAAATTATGTAAATACAAAATCAATTTCCTCTAAAACTCATTATTCATTAAAAACATGAATAAAAAGTGATCATATCATTAGTAAAACATATGACTGAGGGGGCATGTGATTCAAACGTGATCACATTCACTCTGTTTGTGCTTGTATCTTGTGCACCATTTGGCACTTTGGGGAAATGTCCCACTGTGCGCTGATTAAACAGAACCTCCAGATGAAGGTTCATGTTTTACCTTTTATCTTGAACCTCTGAGGCCTGGGAAGAGGAGAGACGGGGGAGTGCTATGATGGAAAATGGACTTTGTACGGCTTCAACAAGTGAGTGTATGTGTGTGTGTGTGTGTTGCTGAGAGACGAAAATCAGGCGATGCACAAAAAAAAGTCAGAAGATGTGCTGAAATAAACTGGTGAAAATGTAAATACTCCATTATAAGTCTTACATACTTGTCATTATTTTTCCATCATGTTAGTGTCCACAGTAGCTGTATGGCTCTAAAGGAGCCAATGCAGATGACATGTTTCGACATTACAGTGATTCAAATTGTAGGCTACTCAATTACGATTTTAAAAGTAGAAAAATAGATTATATAGTGTAATGGTTACTGCATCACTTAAAGGTACTACTTTCATATTGTGTTGACTTTAGAGACCCCTGTGGACAAAAGTGGAAGTGTTTCTGCTGCCACAACCACAAAATTTAACATCAAAAAGAAAATATCTCTTTCTGTTCTGTGTGTGCACTGAAAAAAATAAAATCTGGTGTTTCAACACAGCCCTGGCTCTGAAAATGGGAAACAAAAAGTGGCTCGGACCGAGCCACACAACACTATTCCAGCCAATCAGTGACAGATCGCATTTGTGACTGTGCACAGGACAAGGGGGAAATAGAGGTGGCGGGAGGAGTGAAAGGAATGGTAATTCTTTTGAAGGATCAATGAAGGAGGATTTGTTTGGTTATTGATTTCAAATATAACCAATCTTTCTCCAGAGTAGTGCACCCCACCTTTAGCTGTACTCCTCACTGTAAGTTCGCCTGGGAAAATGTAAAAACAGGCTTGTTTCATCTGATTTCAAGGAGTATCCGACTCAATGGCAGGCAAGAATAACTATATAGAAATAACGGATCTTCTTCCTGATGGTGTTGTTTGTTCATGTACTGTAGGTCTACAGACTTGAAAAAAAATTGCTCAAAAATCGCACAAATACTGAAAAAAGAAAAAGACTAATTACTAACTAATTTCTTTACAAATCAACACTTGATAGTCCAACAGTGGCATAGCCATCAGTGCTAAAAGAAAGAAAAATTAAACTTGAAAAAAGTCGAACGGAACCATGGATTTGGAGAATCGTGGCATGACATCCCTTTTAATTACAGTAATGTAAGTAGTTGTAATTTGTTACTTCTACTCCTGTTCATTATCAACATTTTTTTTTTTACCATAAATACATTTTTTTGTGTTAAAAAAAACAAAACCTTATCTTAATTTGAAAATCTGTTGCATGAATGGCATATCATTTAAAGCTTATACTATGTACTACAATGTCTGCCATTAGAAAGTGCAAATTAAAGAATTGTGATGGTCAAACCTGAAGTTAACTCTAAATTAGGTTTCAATATTATGTTTTGTTAATCTTTTAACATAAGTGTAAAGACAACCTGACCTTTTACTATGGTAAATAACCCCTGTACGGTGTGAGAATATATTCCTCACATTTATGTCCACACAGTCTGATCTGTGAGATATTCTGTGAGTCTGTTGCTGGGTCTACTGAGGAAATGTATAGAAAGGTCAGAGAGCGGCTGCAGCGCTAAACTTCTGAACCTCGAGCAGATTTGGTGAAGTGGAAGATAAGTGGATATCTTGACATTTCTGTATTTTTCCATCGCTTCTGTATCTAAAAACAGCATGCCATAGGGTGAGGATTCCCACAGAAAGGCAACTGATGCTAGCTTGCTGTTTACACTGCTGTCAGTCTTTCTTTTTTTTCCCCCTCCCTGCATCTAGGAGGGCTATTTTTATTGGGCTCATATAGCAGACAGTATATATCTTGGATGTAAGCAAAGCAATCAGTTAAAAACCTGCCATCATTTAATATGACACAGTTTCAGACGATTTGGTTATTGGTTTAGGATTTGGTTTTCTCTCCATGAGATGCAGCACTTTCCTAGAAAATTTGGTCAGTTAGAGTTTCATCGTAGGGGGAATCACTAATCTATATTCTTGGGCTGTGATTCTGTCCATTTGTCAGTGGACAGTTTCTTATTCAGACAGTGATCGAGGCAGGCAGACAGCAGATCATTTAGCACTCTTAACCACAGCTCAAGGACCGTCTGTTTCATGGATTGAAATAGATTGAGTTCCATTAGCATCTTTCAATATACACAAGTGTGTCCAGCTCTCTTGCATGAAGATTGTTGGGTCAACAAATAAAGTTGAATGTGTTTGTTTGAGTCCATAGATAGGTCAGCATCGACAAAGTCAGGGGTGAGGCTACAGTGAGTATTTGTACATGCAAAAGAGCACAGAACATCTAATCTAACAGCACAATCAGCAGTCAAAGGTCTGGCCGCTGGTCAGACTGCCACTGCCAACATGTTCCAGTGGAAACTACACCAGCTCTCTGTCAATAAATGAGGATGGAATCAAAAGCTCATGATACTACATGGCTGATTTGAGAAATTAGAGCTCTATGTAGCATTTTTACAAAAGGCGATGCAGAAATTGGACATGGATTCCTAATACCTCCTAATAGCATTCTAATTCAAGGTCTCATAAACATAATTGTATGCATCTTAAAGTATGCCTTAATGCAAATTCGAAATATTTTCATTTAAAATTTTGTTCATTTCCCTGTATTGGCTTTGAACTGAACATGCTTGTGCTTGGACACTTATTAAGAAAATTATGCAAAAAACAATCTTTAAAGTCAGTTAATCTCTACTCCACTCAACAATGGAGAGTTGAAACTGTTGTATTGCACCGTAATTTTACCTGGTAGAAATCAGTAGTTTCAACAGTTTAGTGAATGCTGTATTTAGAATATTTTCACTGCTTCATTTTGCCATCAGACAGCCCTTTCTTTTATATATATATATTTGGCTTTGATGCCTTTAATTACAGGATAGCTGAATATATGACAGGAAAGGGGGAGAGAGAGTGAGGAAATGACATGCAGCAATGGGGCCGTAGGCGGAAGTCAAAACCACGGCCACTGCATAGGACTCGCAGCCTCAGCATACAGGGCGAACACCACCAGACAGCCCTTTCTGATGGGGAACTGAAGCTGTCGTCTCTGCTCTCTTTACAGCCACCGGACTCCTTTGACAAAAAACAGTAATTATACCTCACAGGACAAGGAAGCTGATGGTCTAGTGCTGCCTCAATCCGTGGCAAGTAACATGAGTTAGAATCCAAATGAATGTGTTCAGACACCAAAGTCACACAATAACAGAAACAAACTCACCGATTGCGGCAGCGGTAGACCTGCAACTCCTGCGTTCTGAGAGGTAAAATTACTTTGTTTTCAAAGGCTTTGAAGAGAGCACAGACGGCGGCTTCAGCTTCCATTTGGAAAAGGTTGTCTGACAGCAAAGTAAAGCGGTGAAAATGTTCTAAACACAGAGTACGCTTAAACTGATATTGATTATGTGGGTGGTCCTTTTTTAAGGTGGCAAAAATGTTTTGCTGTTGCCCCCGTCTACAGCGTTCCACAAACAGCAGTAAATTGCTTACAAGCTACATTACTTAGCTTCTTCTCAAGCGTGATCTGCCACGCCTACACAGTGTTGAGAAATGGTCTAAACTGCTAAACTAACTGTTTTTAATAGTTATGAAAGTTTATTTACACTCAGATCTTTGCGGGTTCTTAATGAGAAATGAATTTTTACTATTTAAAGCCACATTTCCAGAGGCTTTGTTTAGGAAAAGTGCAACAGATAATTTCATTGGTTACTAGGAAACCATTTGGGTCCAAGTTTACTTCCTGTCAGAGATTGAAATTATTAGATTATTATTAGAAAATCCTTCATCTGTTCAGAATATTTAAGTTTAAAACTATGCTTTTTTATCTGCATTTTGCAATTTATCGATGATTCTATCATTGTAAAATTATTTAGGACATAATAACATTACAACAGTATATTTATGCATCAGTCTGAATAACTACTTGACTAATTGGGGGATGAACAGATGGGTCATCTGCTTTCACTGCGTTAAAAGTATTTACAGCTGCCATTAAGAAACAGAGCAGAATAGTTGTGTTAAATGACACATTGATGTCTTCCTTGAGGAGTTCCAGGCTAACTGCATTCACTGCTAAGTGCTAAATAAAATGATAATGACATTGTATTTTATGGGGGTTATATGGCATATGGCTCCCTGGCTCAGACAGCTTGGCCGTCTGACTGTATTTTTCTTTATGCTTTTAAAAATCGCCTACTATGCGATTTCTGGCCTCACTACAGCTACAGGACACGTGTAATTTCATGCTTTGTTTAGATTTAAAGGAGGAGATTACTGCATCAAGCATCTGGAGAATGTTCAGGTCATAAAAGCGTTCACATTTCCTTTTCTGGGAAAATTCCTCAAGTCATGTTTATCTTAAAGAGATTAACTGGACATAACAGACAGACATTATTCTAAACAGATAAAAGCAACGAGCACAGCCGACAGAAAACTAAATTCTATATACAGATAAAAATCTAAGAAAACATAGAGTCTATAGCCACGATGTTTGCAGTCCTCTACCAGCTTCACATATTCAGTCATATAAGAATCTCTATACGGTTCATATCTGTACAATGCCAATGTGATATTATGTCACGGCCGCGACAGAATGCATGACATTATCACTTTATTACAGTGCTTAAATGAAGCCCTTGTGTGGTGGGAAAAAGAAGTGGTGCATGTGGGTTTTGTTTCTATGACAACAATATCTTGACAATGTCTAACACTTTGCTATTAGCTTAACAAGCATGCGGTGCACAACAGGTGAATATATCACTTTCCCTGTGCGAAGGAGCTGAGCCCCGCCCTCCGTCAAACATGACAAGGAGAGGACACGGAAGCAGCTAGCAAGGCCATAAATGGCAGCAAAATGTGGTAGAGAACTCTCAGCACACATTTTTCTCATTTTTGTTTAACTCATCAAATACTGTTGTTTTGTTTTTTGTCACGGCTCCATCGCAAAGTGCTGACAGGCTTGAATGTAAACCCATCTCAAACAAACATAGGACTTTCACCCAGGAGACTGGGGTTCATGTCCAGTGGGACACCAAAACTTTATTAAAAGTTTTAAAGTAAATAACATTACATGTATCACAAGCCTTGCATCATTTTATTGTCACCCCAAACATGGCCTTATCCGTGTGGTCTTCTTGTCTAAATCTACCCAAACTACGACTATTTCACAGTGTTGTGTTAAAAAGGCTTTCTGGCAGAAAGGTCTCCCACAGCCGTGTAACTTGCGCATCAGTATGAGACACCGAAGCGCGGAGACAGAACGTCGGTATGTGACAAGTTGGGATGAGAATGGGTTTAAAGCTCAGGATAGACGGACACTGCCAGAAACAAGAAAGACAAGCCAAGCTTTCCCCTCTATTTTCTTGGTTCCCATGGTAACTGAGTCCTGCCCCATCCAATATATGACTGGTTGACTGAAAAGGAGCGACAGTGACAGCAGCAACTTCCTTAAAAGTTTAGAGATTTCAGCTACAATGACTCATCAGGGCGGCACCACAAAACAGTTTTAACCCCCCTGTAAAAAGAAATACTCAGTGCAGCACTTTTTCTGTAAGCCGCTCTGTCCTTAACAGTAAATCTGAAAAAAAGACACTGTTCTTCATGGACATAAACCCTTACAAAGTTGTTATGGTTAACATGTCCACAGATAGTTCTTTTTTAACACATCCAGTGGACATGGAGCAAGATTAAGTGGAATTAAATCACTGTGAGTTTAGTGCAAATTGATGTTTCATGAGTCCCGCCCCTTCTTGTTCTGTGCTCCAATGACAGTTAAGCAAGCCTGTTACCTCAGTCAACTTTCTCCTCTCCTTTTTTTGTGCTTAGATCTGCAATGTGATAGGTTGTAACAATACCAGAAATTTAAATTTCCACACAATACTATTAAAAGCAATACTCTATACCTCTTTTGATACCATGACAGAAAGAAAAAAAGTCCTCAGCACACAAAATATAGGATAATTTTTTCTCTTTTCTCTTTTGAAATAAACAAGACAAATGCACACTTTTTTTTATAGCTTTGGTGCTTTCAATACTATCAAATGATACTATTGTATTGTTTTTAACAAACTATTGAAGTGTCAATACTACAACCTTCATTGGAGCACAGAGCAAAAAGAGGCGGGATTTAGTAAGAGTCAATTCTCTTAGGAACGATAAATTGACAATACTTGCAGTGGTTTGATTCCACTAAATAATGCTTGCAGAGGAAAACAGATGGGAAATTAGCTTGTAGATTCATTAATAAGTGAACACTGAGTAGTGACCTTCATTGCGGGGGCCAATAATAACTCGCACACTATCATATTACCTGTCATGAAAATATGATTGTGTCCCTTTAGAAGTGCTTTGAGTGATCAGAAGACTAGAAAGACACTATACAAATGCAAGTTCATTTACCATTTACTCTTCCCTCTCTAGGGGTCGGTGAAATAATTGATTCTTAGACGCACTGCGATTTCCTCTTGAAAGATTATGAATCAATGCTTAAAAGCAATAACTGGAAAATTTAAAACCCAATTCTGTCAAGCAATT
>JAJHUR010012260.1:2573-37530 GCA_027495735.1 Lutjanus campechanus | reverse complement strand
AGCTGCACATGGGTGCAGTCAATTGCTCCTATAACTCTGGGAAATCCAGCTACTGCAAAAAAAGCCTTGTTTGGTCTCATTCAATGAGTGCCCAGTGCATGGAAACCCAATAAACTTGGCCATCCAGCGCGACATGGCATTTAGGACTTAAGACAGCACATCTAAAAAAATGGGATTGGGAGATCCCAGGATGTCTCCTTCTTGCAACAATAACTGCAGAAATGTGTGTGCAATTACACATACAAATCGTTTGCACCTCCCTGTGACACGTGTTAAATATAGACGCAATTTCTATGAGCAAACTTGCTTTCAGGTTTGATAAATCACTTTGTGGGTGCTAAATTAATATCTTTACATTTTCTCCTCCCAACACACGCACAATTGCGTGTAAACGCCCCATATTGCATATTCATTGCGGCCTATGTACTAACTGGATGCAGACGCGCTATTTTGCACCTTTGAAAGACGCAACCCTTAGTGCGCACTGTTAGTAAATCAGTTTGTACTTTTTTTTTGCGTGTGCAATGAGTTTGCACACATTTTTATACATGCAAAACTTTAGTAGATATGGCCCTTAAAGTATTAATTAAAGGTACTTGTTTCATTCCAGTGACTTTCTTTCTTACACGTTTCTTTTCACACTGCTAGGTAGTTTAGTCCAACTTATGCATCACAGGCAGCCTCCACAAGGTAACAGTCACATGATAAATCTGAGGGGCTGTGAGATGATTAATGGGAGGGGGGGGAAAAACACAATTCTTGCTTTGTTTTAGGAAATAGTGGATAATTTCAGCTTTTGTGTATTGAATGGTTATTTAAAGAGAGTGTGAGTTGCTAACAACTCATAGATATCTGAATTGTTATGAGGCCCCAACTTCACACTGATATGAGAGTCACAAGCCAAAAAGGTTGGAATATAAAGAAATATGGAGCAGAAATATAAAAAATTATATAGTGGCATAAAATGGAAATACTGTAGTGTACCTTAACATTGTACTTAAGTACAGTAAATGTAGTCAAGTCAAGTTGAGTCAATTTTATTTATATAGCGCCAATTCACAACAAAGTTGTCTCAAGACACTTTACATATAGAGTAGGTCTAGACCACACTCAATAATTAGTTTCAAGCATTAATTTAGCATCCAACAATTGAAACAATTCCCCCATGAGCAAGCACTTTGGCGACAGCAGCGAGGAAAACCTTCCTTTTAACAGGCAGAAACCTCGGACAGATCCATGACTCATGGTAGGCGGTGATCTGACGGCACCGGTTGGGTTGATGTACTTCGTTATATTCACCAATGGCCCCTTCCCACCATGCATGAGGAAAGAGATACTGTATAACTGCTGTGCAGAGGTCTTTTGTTTCAGGATTTAACTAACCTGGCATCATCAGAGTGATTCACATGTGATGCTGCCTTCAAATAAGGCTGTGTTCGCCATGTTCACGAGAAGGGTCCATATGCCTCCCCTTTGTGGTATTCACAATCTTGTACATGGACATTTTCTGAAAAAGTTCATGAGTTGTGTACACAACTCACAGTTCATTTTCATTTCCTAAGGGGTATTATCAATGCATGCCAGCCAAAATGCCTCTGGACACAACTGGATAGATCTACAACCAATCAGAGCAATGAAACATGACCTACAAACAATCAGTGACGTAGCTGTGCTATGTTTTGTTTCTATGTCTCGTTAAACAGTTTGATCTGAGCCTGGCAGACCTACAACCAATCACAGCAGTTACACGATGTGATTTTCA
This sequence comes from Lutjanus campechanus, assembly GCA_027495735.1. Lineage (NCBI taxonomy): Eukaryota > Metazoa > Chordata > Actinopteri > Lutjaniformes > Lutjanidae > Lutjanus > Lutjanus campechanus. Next base: position 35,768 of record JAJHUR010012260.1, on the reverse strand, counting down.
AAACTGAACATTGTGGTCATTGTATAGAAACTACCCCATATTAATTAAATGGTTGTGATTGGCCCAACTGGGTCCAAGGCTGGTGGAAATATGTCTGAATGAAAAGCGGACCAGACGGATCTGCCAGAGCAAATGAAAACATGAGCTCAGCAGATTCGACTAGTTCCCAGGCTAGATTGAGACTAATTACTAGAAAATTCCTAAAGTTATGAGATGGAGTTATTTCAAGTCAAAGGATGATCTGTGTTTAAAATCTGTGCAAGTGGGGCCAAGAGATCCTGGCTTCCAATCTCTAGAGTCTAGTGTCCAGTATGAAAAAAAAATCCTAGACAATACTTTCTTGAAAAGGAACACAAATAACTACCTTGTTACACCCTCCATGTCCTTTTGAATGTCCACATCTTGAATTCCAGACTTCCAGTTTGTTAGGCAGGCTTTCCTCAGCTCCTCCAGAGCCAGACAACACATGACACAGGCTGTGTACTTACCAAGACTAGTAAACTGATTTTGACTTTGACTTGATTTAAAACAGCTGATGAGACCCTTTAAAGAAAACAAGTCATAGGCTGGAAACTTTGTCAAAAATTACTTTTTAAAATGACAGCTTGTACTTAAGATGTTAAAACCAAATAGAGTATTTGATAGTTGTTTCAACTTGACATCTCCATTTTAAAAAAGCAGAAGGTGGGTGAACTGATGCCAGAAATTTCAGAACTTAGTGTTAATTTGACAAAAATGTAATTTATGGCATCATTATATTGTCGTGTGTCATACATAGCTCCAAGGTTATTCACTTGTTCATAAGGCGTCTGGTCATATTTGTGTCCCTAGATACCATCTCATGCTGAGGCTGAGGGAGGACAGGAAGACACCTAGCATTGGGAGTTTGCACAGCATGATTGATTGTCTTCTTTTTACTGGTGGCTGCAACCTGCCAACTCAATTGTTTCATTGCTATCATCAAACAAGCACTGGTTTGGGCAGAGGGAACAACTGAAGCAACACAATGAAGTGTGAGGAGTGACTGATCCCAGAATGCTTACTCCCCAGGTCTCATCACTGGTTAAACATTAAACTCACTGATGGAGCAGCAGTGACAGTCCACTGCAGATGAGCTGTGATAACAGTCAATGTTCAAACTGCATAAACATTCCCTAAACCTTCAGCTCCTAGCAACGCCACACACACACACACACACACACACACACACACACACACACAATCAGAGCAATGGGCATTTAGCACTATGGATGGACACATAATAACTAGAGACCATCTTGTGATGGGATCACACTGTCCACAGTGCCAGTCAACATATTAACATTTAGACCCATGAGTTCTCAGCAGCCATCAGAGCACATCCATCTTCAAACTGAGCCTTCATTTTGATCTCAGTTACACACCTGTGAAGGTTCATAACAGCATCTTGCACCGTTATAGAATAACTTCTGTATTTTTCAACCTGGGCCCCTCATGTGTATGTGTGTGTATGATTGATAGATACAACTCGCTTTAAAATTGGTTCAGTATTGAGGGAGGAGGATGCAGCCAGCAGCCGCGAAACAAGTTATAACGGTAGATATGAGGGCAAATACGTCCCGTAAAAGTTTGTGCATTAAAAGTGCTTTTTTTGCCACAGACACACACAGTGTGTGTGTGTGTGTGTGTGTGTGTGTGTGTGTGTTTGTATACATATAGTGCAGATAAGTACAAAACAAACAAACAAAAGAACAACGATCTGAATCACTGGGTGTAATGTTAATGTAGTGTTTTTCTTGCATGCTTCTATGACATAATGTTAGACAGCCAATCAGAACCATTATTAGATCTTGATACAGTACAAGCATGCTGCCGTCTTAATGGCTCACTACAGCTGATGAAATTGACCTCTTATCAAAATTTGGTAAAAACAAAGTCACAAGGCATTTTTCAGTACTCAATAGGCTTGAAGCAATTTGGTTTGGTGCCTGGCCCTGGGGACTAGAGACAAGATAGTAGAAAGGTCTCAGTAATCGGCTGGAGACCCTGACTGGACCTAGTCAAACCTTACATAGGGAGACAATAGATCAGAAGATACTAATATGAAACTGCTTCTAACATTCAATTTGTAATGGTTTTGAAAGGCACTGACAATAGCAACAATGTTAATTACTAGCTGACAGAATAAATAAAACCTAACCCAACTATAATAAATTAACACTACATAGTATTTACAGTACTAATAAGAGCAAAATACATAAAAAAATCTGCTTTATTTATTTTATATTTATTTTCCTTGGAGGTGAAGTCATGTCCCGTGGGTCATGACCTCACCACACTGCATCCTGTATGATGCCAGATACCTCACCCGTGTACACACAATTGTTTGCTTGATATCCCGACTGGTGTTGGAATTTCAGCTGTACTTTAGACAGTTTAGCTCAGCATTTTTACCGTGTTTGCAGTGCTGCTAGAGCCATGTAGAGTGAGAGTTGCTCTAATGTTAACTAGGTACGTTTGGTGATGTATAACATCTGCATCAGAGGGCAACTCTTTCAATTGAAAGGCCAGGAGTGCACTGAAATGAGGTACCATAATCTGTGTTGTGATTCGGTCCAGTAGGTATTGGTTTTGTGTGAACCGGTGCTGTGTTGGCACCAGATTTCAGTACCCAGGCCTAATATATCTTGATGCCTCTCCAAAAAAAAAAAAAGATTTAGATCTCTTGCATAGTATCAGAGATACTGGCCCAACTTAGGATTCAGTGCATGTTTGGAGAGGTACAAGCTCCCAATAACCCAGAAGAAGAAGTAGCGTGGATGACTTTGTGGTCTCCATTGTGTTCAGGTACACATACCCCAGCTTGTTCTGAAGCTGCACTCCAACCTGCAGCTTGTACTTTGTTGTTTTTACTGCCTTTGATTAACCAGAGTCATTCACTGACTGATCAAAGTGCCTGTGTGTTTGAGTGTGTGTGTGTGTGTATGTGTGTGTTTGTGAGAGTGTGTGGAGAACAATGACTTGTTTAGGTGTCCTCACAGTTCCCTCAGGCTCTGTCAGCTGTCTGCATTTTATCTCCATGTTGCAGTACTCTGCAATTTAATCACAAACACCTAAAAAGTAATTTTGTGGTTTAGTATATGCAAAACATAAGAATTTCCTCAATACTACATAGTAATTATAGTTTTAAGTATTACGAGTTCTATGCTATGACACAATTTGTGTGTCAAACCATTCATCCCAACCAAGACTTTTTTTTTGTGGTGATCACAATGTAACAACACAGACCTCAGTCTGCTACATGAAAACAAGGACAACACCTTGTATGAACCAGTCTGGTCTCATTCTCAACTCATCAAATACCAACATTTTGTAACGGCCCACTGGCGACTCATACAGAAGCACACAGTATCCGTTAGCTGAAAGACGCACCATGCTTTCAATGTTGTATGAAGACATTCGCATATAGAGGAGATGGGGTGGAAAGATGACTCAAAGCAACACAGGACTTTCCACCCAAGAGACTTAGTTCATGTCCCATGTGAAACTCAAATATTCTTAAAACTTTGAAGGTATATAATGTTATGTGTGGCTAGGCTAGCAGGTTTGTGGCTAGTCAACTTAATTCTGGACCTGTTGGGACACTAGCAGGCCCATAGCCAGCTGAAAAAGGGGCAGCAGGTAGCAGACTAGCCAGCTCAGAATAAGAAGGATGCAGGCTCACAAACCGAAGCCTCATATACTGGAGTGGCGGTTAGTTGAAGGCTGGTTGATAGCAGACTGGGAAGGTTGTTGGAGGCTAGTGGGTGGGATTCTAGCAGACCAGAATGAAGGCGTGAGGCTAGCATGCTTGGAGGCTGGATGGTTACTGGGAAATACTAAGAATGTAGCAAAAAACAACAGGAAACACAAAAAGCCAAACCATGGCACACACTGTCAACAGGATGAGAAGAAACTAGTTGTAGTCCTATCCTTGTAGGTCCCTGTCCTGATGTGGGTTTCTAGTTTCAAGGTGTCATTCAGTTTTGTGATGGCTTGTTGAATTTTCCTTATTTAGCCAAATTACCCCACTGCAAACATTAATGCTAAATATTTGTTGTAATTTAAGAAAGTTTGTGTCCTGGCTGCCTTAAAATGATATTCCACCCCAAAATGAAAATCCACTCAGTATGTACTCACCACGATGCTGATGTGATGATGGGTGAAGATCTTCAGTTCACAAAACAATCCTGGAGTTTTAGGAGAAACAGGGTAGCAGCCTCATCCAATACAATGGCAGTGAATGGTGACCATGGATAAAATGTAAATAAAAAAATAAATAAATTTAAAAAATTTTAAAAAAGAACACAAAACAAACACAAAATGTCTCCATCCTGCTTGTGTGGTGTAATCCAAGTGTCCGTGAGCCACAACATTAAAATTTAACCACAAAAGACGCCATTTACGCCATGTTTTTAGCAGAAATGTCAACTGTAGCCTCTCAGACTCTCTCATGATACATCGACGCCATGTTTACATGCTACCTGGGAGGCTACAGTTGGAGAGGTACAAGCTCCCATCATCACATCAGCATAGGGGTGAGTACATATTGAGTGGATTTTCATTTTGGGGTGGAATATCACTTTCAAATTTTAAGAGGGCTGAATATGAAAAGACAAGTTGTACTAATTTTATAATGATTCAAAATAAACTTTTCTAGTGAAATAAAATTTATATGAATCCAGTTGTACTTGAGAAAACATGTTTAACAAGCCTAAGATATTAATTTCAAACTTTACTTTTATTTTTTTCTCAGTTTTTCATTTCACACAAAGAGCTTCCGGATGTAGCTGCTCGTGGACAGAAGGTGAAACTGTTCACAGTAAATTTATTGAATTTTAAGTGAGCAGTAAGTATTTAGTACTAACCTTCATCATGGCTCACAGTGTTTTTATTATTGTGAAAACAAAGAAAACATAACTTACATTGAAGTGTATTAGAGACACAGTATACAGTACTATGCTGTAAACTATAAAAAGGAGTTTTAACTCTAAAACAATGCATGCTGGGAGGTCTACTAATTTGCTGATTTGTTTTTTTAGAACCTTAATTTAATAAGTTGATCGAAGTCTGTACAGTACTTTCATTCAACTCATCATTTCAAGTAAAAAATACTTCAAGCAAGAAGAGCTCCTGTTTTATAATTTCTAAATTGTTCTGACAACAAATACTCTAACTTAAATTTTAATTCATTTGAATAAATAAAACATAAACATAAGTTTATGAGACAGGATCTGTCGATCCCACTGAATCTTTGTGATTTCTTACAGTATTCTAATGCAGAAAAACTACACATAAATACCAGTATTATTTGAAATAAATAAATAAATAAATAAATAACATTTAGCTTATGGCTGTTGGTTTACCAAAACATCCCAAACTGATCTCATGTGTTCATTGTCATGAGAATATATTTCTTTTCCGTACTGAAGCCACTGGGACAGCCCTGCAGTGAAACTCAGGTAATAACCCTAATCATGATAAAATATGTCCATGCATATTTATGTGGACAAAAACATTAATCTCCTGTTTAGCATTGTCTCCTGACCCCGCTCACCCCCACCCCGACCTGTCTGCAGCCACAACTTCTCCAGACTGACTAACATTATAGCTCCCCCCACTGCTTCTGCAGTACTACAACACTCAGTGTGAGCTGTCAGCTGACTGCTTTGTGTTGTTTAGTGATAGAGGACAGACAGAAGAATGTCACACCTGTCATATCCACGGGATTACAGCAAACATAGATAATCCACCCGCTATGTCATATAATACACTCATGAGTAAAAAGAACAGAAACATGAAAACATTGTACCTGCTGCACAGAAGATCATTTATTCATGTGAAGGAAAAAAAAAACTCTAATGTACATCAACCACATTCAGTCTGCCTGTAAGATAAAGTTAAGTCAGTATCAAGTTTTTATCTCCAATTTTGCTGATTTTGGTTTTAGAGGAATTGAAGTTGTGCTTGTCTATTGGCTAAAACAATGTATAACTGGAAGTGGAATATATGAAGAAACTGGATAATGTCAAAATACAATTACAATCATACTTAAAGAAGAGTGATGTGAGTTTGCTTTTAGTCCCTGAAAAGGTTTTCAACCAGTCTTACTCTTCCCCGAATGACACAAAAGACTTTTATAGATCAAACATACAATCAATCAATCAAGAAGATAAAAATGAAGTGTTATCTCATATAAACATTTTAAAGTTGGTCAAGGTGGGGCAAATTTTAACTACTCTGTTTACTCTTGTGTCATTACATCCTATGTCATTACATCTGTGATCTGTTTATATGCTTTTGATTAAAAATGAGATCTTAATCTACATCTGTCAAGTAAATGTAGTGTAAAAAGTATTTTATTTTCCTCTGAAAATTTCGTTCTGTAAAAGTAGGGTTGCACAATGAATATCAAGGTTAATAAATTATTGGAAATATATCATTATTTATTATTATTGTGTATATTATTTATTATTTTGATAATGACATTATTGCATTTAATTGCATTTAATTTAATAATTGCATTTAATTTGAATTCTTAGGCAGAGTGCTCTATAAAAGCTAAAGTTTTTTGATGAAGTTTTCCATAAAAAAACTGAAGGAACATTTCGTTCATCACCCGTTCATGTATCAGACTCATTTCCTTGTTTTTGTTGTAACAGTGATGTCAGATTTAGTTCAGTCGGAGCGGTGGAATATTAAATTATCCATTTCATACTACATCTGAGCCTTTCTTTACTCAGGTGTTCATAAGCTACAGGTTATATCAACTCCTTTTTAAAATACAAAAATGTGAAATTATCAGTTATCAGCCATGAGAAGCCGTAATTATCACTATCTGCTGAAAAAATCCACACTGCATTCTTAAAGTATGAATTAGAATTAATACTCAATTCAAATAAAAACAGTAAGATCATATGCTCAATATGATCAAGTTTCTTCTTGCTAATACTTGAAGTAGTCTATACGCAGCAGTCTGTGTTTCAGCTCAGAGGACTTGAGTTTTCCCCTCCTCTCTCTGTTTAAACAAATGTATTGTGGAGCACCTCCACTGACAGCTCACACAGGAATCACCTCGACAGCGTGGCATCCCTGGCGCCCGGCAAGGGGCCTGTTTTGGGCAACTCCGTTATTGGCTTGCAAATACCCGGCACTCACACAGAGGATAATATGCAGCAAAATAAAGAGGAGAGAAACTCAAGCTCTAGGGTATGTGAAACTATTGTCAGGCACAGACAATGGAAAACCAACATTGGCTGGAAGGGGAAATTTGAGTCTCCAATCTGTTCGACTTTATGTGCTGATAAGAGACGGGGCTCTGCTGGCGCTTTAGCCACCACAGAATACAGTAAACACAAACTGTGAGCCAGAGTAGGTCATTGAGAGTCTTCCCTGCCTTGGGCTTAACATGACACTTAAGTACTACTACAAGGGGAGAAAGAAAAGGCAAGGCTGCACACATTACAAACTGCCTCTATTCTCCACTCCCAGGCTGAAATGTCAGAGCCATTCTTTCAGTACGGAGGGAAGGGGTGGGGTGGAGGTGGGCCAGACAAAAGGCTGGGGATTCAATGGTGATTTGTTGCATTTTCATTATAACTACTTTGATTGTGCAAGGGAGGTAATCATGGATCTAAACAGGACCTGAAAGTAACTGTTTTCCAAGTGTGTAACTTGAAACGCTCCCTCTCTCCCCCCCTCCCTGACAAACGAAGCAGTGTTTTCTGCATGATAATCCCACCTGCTGACAAATCAAAGACAGATTCAAACATACACTTAGATCCTTTAAAAGAATCAATCCCAACAAGGGAGGAAACAAGGACAACAGAGAGAGTCAGAGGGACATGGCAACACCAAGAGGGAATTCTTCTCTAAATGCCCTTCAATGTGTTTGACATTTATCAAATAAGATGACCAGCTAAGACGCGATCACATCGAAATATGACTGATTAAACATGAACCATTTACTCATACAGTAATAATATCTTTACAAAAAAAGAGAGGAAATTTGTGCACCTACAGGAGAAAGCAAAGCTTTCTCACTGCTGCATCTGAAGTATATCATCTACATCTCACAGCAGCTTTTGATTAGAACTGTTATTTATAGTATTTGAACCTGTGCTAACCTACGAGTGTTCACAGTGTGAGATGGCAATGAAGGCAGAAGTGGTTCCCACATCTCCATCATCACTCTCCTTACTATTAATACAAGTGTTCTGCTCCTAATTCCTCCACTAGAAGAACTCACTAAAAATCTCACAATACCATTGATTAACTGAAGGAGGTCGATCTTTTAATCCCCAGTGCAACTGAACTGCACTTTCACACTGCAGGTGGAGGCAGTCAAACAGCCCCGACCTCCTGTCGGCCACTGGTGACTTTTCAACTCATGCTACACTGCACAATGATAACCCAAGTTTTATCACAATAAAAACAGTCATTATGACCTAACTCAAGCAAGTGTCAGTGAAAGCTGCTTTTATATTCCAGTTTCATAAATGAAAAACATTTACTACATGGAAAGAATGACAATATATAAAAACAAGGGTACAGTATGAGTATTAGCATATTAATTATATGCTTATATTTTATCTAACTATCTAACTAATGCTTTGAAGGCACAATGATTTAATTTCCAATGAATATTAGGTTATAAACAGCAACATTTGTGTGATTTAACGACTTCTGAAATACAGATACAGAGACATACAAATAATGGTGTCTCTGTGCACCCGTTAAAAACATTGCAGCATGCCTCAAAACAAACAGTAATTTTTGTATCCATAATCTGCAGTAATTTGGTAAAGCACAGCTCATTTGAATTTCTTGATGCTTTCTCTCCTGACGTCCGGAGGCTGGCAGAAAAAGGTTCAGCTATATTCTGGTAGCGTGTCATACATTGTACACAATCACAACAAATAGAATGCGCACAAAGAGACAGAACACAGGGAGGGGACATTTGAACCGAGACAGAGCTTGTCATGCGATTGGACCAGGTCCATTTCAGCCAGATAACAATGCCAGGTCGGGAGACATTTTGCCTGTCAGGCCACTTAGGCTGAGCAGACAAAGAGGTGAAACAAATCCTGCAGAGGCTACAAAGCTGCAATCCCTCCCAGGCCAGACAGCCCGAGTCTCCTCCCTCTGCTCTCTGTTGGCAGCCGCCACTCGATTAAATAGCTGCTGTTAATTATACCTGGATTGTGAGGCGTTCAGGCCCCATGGTTAGCAGCTATCCATCAACCCCCCACCACAGCCGTCCCCCACTATTATTCACAGGCTGGGTTGAGCCTGCATGTGGACGGCAGTATGTGCACTGGACAAAACAAGTGACTAACTAAAGCTCTGGGTTTAACTGTCACTCCTTTTTCATCATGTGAGTCCACATGTGGAGCCCAAATAAATATTTGTAAATAACTGGTGGTTAATTACTGTAATAATGACATTTAATTAACCACACATCAACACAGGGAATGTGCACTTTGTAATTGTACCACCAGCATAATATGTACGTAAGGATACACTGTATTTTTCATACCTTTAAGCTGTATTCACTCTTCATAAAGTCTGCACACTCCGCCCCCTTTTGCCCCAATTATTAACCCCAATCAAGACAATCAGTTCTGTATTAATGTCACACTGTCTGTATGGTGTAAAAAGGAAATAATACAATTTTTAAAAGCTGTAAATTTATATATACATGTATGTAATACTTTATATAATATCCTTTATATCCTCCCCATCATTCTTTCATTTCATTTCCCTTCTTAAATCACATTAAACCAGAAACTCAAAGGTGAAAAAAGCACCTTTAAATATCTGCTGTGATCCAGTCTCTTGTGTTCCATATTGTATGTTGAATTACACAGACGTGACAGCAAAATGCTGCTTTGTAGCTTTAATGTGAAGCATGAGGTTTACAAATAAGATGGTAATATGAGCACATTCACCCCTCGAACACTGCACTCATTAAAAAGAACAGAAATGGAAAAAAAGGGAAAAAAAACAATACCTTTTATTTCCTAGTATTCAGTGTTGGCTGGCACTCTCGTGATTGAGGTTGGGCTTTGTTTAATTAATTTCAGGCTTGATGGAATGACGGGGGCTTATGCCTCTGGCACCGGGCTGACACACCGGCCCTTTAAGCCTCAAACTCATTGCCATAATGTGCTCGGAGGAAAACCCTGCAGAGAGAGGAGGAACCAGCAGGCCTTCGATCTTATCACTCACGGCCACTCCTTCCTGATTTAAACCCCAGTAAGACGACACCAGCGCTGTGGAGATGAAGCTGCGGGTGTCTATGTTTTATCATTGATTAATATGCAAAGTGTCAATTGATCTATACATGCACACAAAAACACAAACACAGACATACACACACTCATATGGTCTGACTGTTTCTCAAAAGTCAATTTCATTTGGAGTCATGAAACATGAGTATGGAAGCTGCAGCAAACATCTTTGTGTAAAAATGTTTTTCATTTGATATGGACAAAAAGATATTTTTGTCTATTACTATTTTCCACAGGTTTTTAAATGGTTAATTTTTGTTCCTTCCAGGCAGCCATAGTTGTCCGTTCAATTCACTAAAGCATCGAATCAAATTATGAAACTTAGGACAACGATAGCTAATCCATCAGAGCAAACATTACTCCTGATTTTTGTCAAACAACGAGAATGTACATTTACATAATAACATAAAGTACAATAACAGTTGCACATGATGTTTACTTTGATGGATTCTGCACACAGATTTGATTGAAGGGGAAATGAAAGGTTTACCAGCTGAAAAGCAAGAACAGGCAAAAAACCTAAATAATTTTATGTTGCACAAAACCTTAAACTGTCCAAGGTCATGTATCATGCACTCAGAGGCCTAATGATGGTATACCTGAGTATCACAGCTTATTCAGAAAATAACTATATACAGACAGCATGCTGAGCAAAATAACTTCTATGAAACTGCAGCAGAACTAGAAAACACTGCAGCATTTGTTGTCTCTTTAGAAGAAAACACAGTCAGCTCTTTTAAATGTGACGGTAGAACTTTGTGTGTTTTGCAGGATAAACAGGTTTATGTGGTATCAACTGATTGCAGATGGAGGGATGTCTGTAATGTGTCTTACCCTGAAAGGAGTCAATGAGAAGCATCTGAGTGCAGGGGTGTAAAATCAGTTCCAGAAGCATCAGAGTACAGCAGGTCCCGTCAAATATTTTCTTTGAACATGTACCTGCGGTGTATTCATTTTTCCCCCTGATTTTCTTTTCTTTAAGAACTGTGAAGTGTCTTTTGTCTGACTGAGAGGATTCACATCCTTCGGCTGGTATAAATGCTGTTGAGGCTGCAGCTCACATCCAGGCAGTCACTGTGCATCACTAGCCTTTTGAGGGAAGCTGTATGGAACTAAATATTAATATGAAGCAGACGCTTCTTTTTTTTAAGTGATAAAAGGAGACGGACAGTTGTGGATGACAGAAATGGGGAGAAAATACTATAAATATGCATTCCATTACATTTGGAAGAATTTAATTCAGGGCAAATAATTTGAGAGATGAGCCGCAGCTGAAACGATGGTCTTAATGGACAGGTGTCCACTTAAAATCTCTGGCAAAGCTAAGACTAATGGATTGCTTTATATGCAGCACATTCAGAGAATGGAAAAGGGATTGGGAGAGCTTAAGCGCCTGAAGCACCCTGCATGCACAGATTCCTGCATAAATACTCTGCTTTAATTTCCACAATTCGTGCGTTTGTCAGATGTAACCTTTTTCCAGCTCTGTATTTCAGGACAATGAAAATTAACCTGACTGTCACACAGGCCAGAGAAACACACAGACAGGAAAACCATGCAGAGATGACCAGCACATGTGTTCTGCTGGATGAGCTCCTAATAATCACACCTTGGTTTTGCAATGGAGGAGCTTATTTTATGTTTACTTAATGCAACTCTAATGTTTTTTTGTTTTGCTTTGGTGTTGCCTGCTGCACTTGTGAAAGTATAATATTCTGTATGTCAGATCAGTTACTTGCACATTATATACACCAGAATTTCTTTAAAAATCCTAAAGGACAATATCATTGTTTTTGCTTGTATAATATAAAGTCATGTACATTTCAAATTACTACTGACCAAAGCTGAGCATACTAAGCAGCTTTTTAAAATAATTTTGGGGGGCTTTTATTCAGTAGAACAGCTTCAGTGAGGACACACATGAAAGTGGAGGAGAGAGTTGGGGGGAAGACGTGGCAAAGGGCTGCAGGCAGGAGTTGAATCCACGGCTGCTGCAGAGGATGAGATGAGATGAGATGAGATGAGATGAGATGAGATGAGATGAGATGAGATGAGAGAAAGGGGAATGAATGACAATAGAATACTTATAGAATCAAGATAAAATAGAAAAAATAAGAATTAGAAAATATAAAATATAAAGTACTAAATTTGACTAAATGAGACACCCAAACCTATATACACCTTTCACTTATATGTATGTATATATGATATATTTATCTATATATGATATATGGACATAAATATGGGTATATAAGGAGCAGCTCTGCAGGAAACTATTACACAAGTTGTAATACACACATGGTGTGTGGTATTATAATTAAGAGAAAAGCAATGTTAAGACTGTTGCCAAAGGTGGATTGTAAAGACAGGCAGACTGGATTACACAGAATATTAGCAGAAAAGAAAACCTGGTGCACAGACTTTACCAACTGAGCTGGCACCATTAAGCAGCTTTCTCACCATCCTACTGTTTCCACTGGATTCTATACAGTTTGTATGTTGCAGGGCTGTGCAAAAAACAAGTTTTGTTTTTCAGTGAGATATATTTTCCAGTCAAAATGAAACACAAAAATGAATAGGTATTGTTATGAGTTTTAGTGTTAGATGTATGTTGCAGATAGCAGAGCCAGAATACTGCAGATAAGGACTGAAAGTCAATACAGTTCTTCCACCTGCCTGGACAGTATAGAGAGTATGTCTGCACTGTGTTCCACCATCCTGTCAAAAGAATGAGGAGGCAGCTTTATTGTGTCTGTTCTGACTGACTGAGAATGTCAGCTGCAGGTCTGAGAGTCTGTCACCATCATACACAGACCTGATGTGACGTTCACACAGCGTCTGATGTACATGTAGCAGCAGTAGAGCACAGGCTGCATCATGCGGTCTGTTATAGTCGTCTGTTTCGGCACACAGAAAACCATCACACTGCACATGAACAAAATATAATTATTAATGTAACATTTAAAAAAATAATAAGTGAGGTTATCTCATGGTGTCATCTAGTGGTCATGATGTCTAACTGCAAAAAAATATAGCAGTTTAAAAGTTGGTGATAAAAGTGTTGGAATCCAAGAACCACATGTCCCATCATACATGTCCTGCCCCTGCTGTTACTCAGTGACACTGTATGTGCTCTAGTGAGCAGTCCTGTGAGGAGTGGACACCTGACACTGTACATTCTGTCCACTTTTTCTCACCTGTGAGGGCTACTGTACACATACTACTGTATACATGTACAGCTACAGCAACTGTTGAAGTGATGAAATGAGATGGGATCAGAGCATGCTGTCAAATCAGCCTCACAGGTAAACCCATGTTTACATTTAGTGTCAGGTGGTGACCTGTAATGACGGAGGTCGAGGTGGATGAACTGGTCGAACACACTCAGACTTTGTGTATATTTCATATTTTATAACTAAAGACGTTGACTTTGTTCATACTACTTTTTAAAAATATTTTCACAGTCTTGCACATTTCATACCTGTTTCATTTATGCATATACAGTGTTTTCACTGCTTTTTACACTTTTTATGCTTCAGTTAGCACTTTAATGTGTATATTATGTACCCTGTTCTCACATAAATATTAGGATTATTAATATCACCATTCTTTTGCTCTTCTTTGAGACTGAAATTTCCCCATGGGAATAAAAACAGAGTTACTTCCCTACCTACCTTTCACCCTGGAGACTGCTGTTCATGTCCTGTGTAAAACCAAAAGTTAACACTGGCTTATTTTAACTTATGTACGTAGTTTTGTTTTGTCACTAGAGGTCACTAGGGGCCTCACACATCAACACAATGACCTAAGACATGTTTTGATTATGTTGTGAAGTTGTGTGGGATCATGGGAGCTGAGGGGCCCGCAGAGAATGTCTATATGCAGGGCCCAGACGTTTGTGTTACACCCAGAAGTTACATATCAGGCTTTGGATACACACACAATACTTGTTAGAAAGATGAATTCATTGCTGGGTTTGCTCTTCACACTTATCCTTTAAACCACAATGAGTCACTTTTACAATCAAATATGACACTTGTTCTTAGAACAGGGGTCAGCAACCAATGACAAGCAAGCCAGCATGGGCTTGCAAAGCTATTTTCAGTGGCACGTAATTACAAGTTGATGAATAAAGTTTGTGATAAAATAGATTAAACCAGCATGATGAATTAATGTTGACATGATGATATGACAAATCTGCATTTACAAAAACAGCATGTTTCATGCTGAATGGTCCTTCGGCTGCAGTGCAGGTGCTGTAACCAGTAACCATCTGGCAAACAGGAGACCACACCAATTTACACACAACATGGCAAACCTAGCAGGCCTTTTCAGCCCAGCTGGACAACAGAGTTTGGGTTTGTTGCAAGTAAAGATCGAGCTGCATGTGGTCTGTCAAAAGTGTAACATTTTTTCCTGCAACACACTGAACTAAAGGCTGCAGAGCTCCAAATTCACAGATCTAGACCACATGGACCATAGAGCCTCCACAGTGGCATTTGGGAGAGAGAAAGTTTGCATGTTTGAAAAAGGTGGCTTTCGGATTAATATCCAATTAATATTCACTTCCACTCACAGTGTGGACAGATCCTTTCTTAAAGTCACCTGGCAGTCAGCTGCCAACAGACCTTTCAGAGGTATATGTGCAGCTGAAAGCATCAACATGCAGATACAGTGAAGCAGACAGAGATTGCACTGACTGGTAATCCCAGTTTATATTTCACTTACAGGCTAATAAAGCCTACATTATGGCATACAAATAAGATCAAACTTCCATTAGTGTAACTATCAGTGCATTAACTGAAAATAGATTACACAACAAAAAATTATACTTATAATTGATACTAATCTTCTCACAACTCCTGGTAAGTAATTTTAGAGCAAGCGTTCTGCACAGAAAATCTTCCAAAAAGTTACAAGTATTTGAATAAAAATGTACCTAATAGTACTATAATGTACAAACAGTACAAACAAGTACACATTTTTTATCACAATATAAACAATTTCTCTAGCTCAGTGCGTTTCCTTGATCTTTCTCATTTGAGGTCACACACCTGAGTTGATGTGTTTCAGTCTAAAGGGATCACTGTTCAATGTCCACCTTTTCCCCTTTGAATGGCTTCTAGTTTTGCCATAATTAAGGGGCATCAGGGCAGAACAGTGGTACACCAGTTCATCAGACTGAATCCTCACACATGGCAGGGCAGCGCTGAGGCATCCTACTGCATTCAGCTGACAAGCTAACATTCTCCCTGCATGCTGCAGCAAGAGCACTGAGAGGGAGGAAAGACAGGAGTGAGGGTAGAGGATGACTGAAGACAGAGCATTTAAATGTCAGGTAGAGGAGAGAGAGTGCCGAGTGGGAAAGGGAGGAAGATTTAGGGAAGATGCAGAAGGACTTGTCAGTGATGTACGATAATTAGGCCTATTGTTTTTCCCATACCATACCATAATTTTAGCTCAGATGTTATGTTATTTTCTATATTTTGTGAACAGCTAAACTCATACATTTATAGAAAATTCTATTCAGGTTCCACATCAGTAGTTGTTCTGGAATGACAATTGTACTAAACATGTTTTTATTGACTGCGCTTCATAATGTGAAAGCATATGAGGATATTACACACATCTACCTGTTAGTGTGAACAGACAGTGATAGTAATTGTATCACCGATGCTTCTCATCACCGGATTTTTGTATCATGTCAGCTGAGCCATTAGAAATCACGCTTTCCACAGATGCTTTCTTTGTAAGTCCTAATCACATCCTGCTAACAAAAAGGCATCCCATTTTCTTCATGCAGAGACTCAATTGGAAAAGTCTAAGCCGTACACACAAACATCAATGGATGGTCACTAAACACCAATAGAAATATCAGGAAAACAGCAGGGAAGCCATATTTTCTTGACTGCAAATAAGTGAATATAATTGCCCTCCTGCAGTTGGCAAGGATAATGTTATTATATGTGAATCAATACTGTAGTGTGGTGCAGCAACAACAGCGATGCACATGGAAGCATTATCATAAGGAAAGCCCCTTGACAAATCTGATTAGCAGCCATTTGAGAGGGCTGTTCCCAGAAGGACCTGCTGTCACAGTGACCCTGCTTAACCTCTTGATTTTCTGGGTTCAAGTCCAATTAACCTTTGGGATGAAGCAAGAGTGTCACCAGCAGTGTAGTCGATAGAAGCCCAATAGTAATCATTTTATTTTCTGGTTCATCAAACAGGCCCGGGCCCCACCTCACTAATCTCAATCAAAGACACAACCATTTATCATTGTAGACACTTAGACAACTGTTTGACCAGAGCTGGCTGGTTAGAGCCTCAGACATCCATCTGTGCTGCACTCACTCATCTGCTGCATTCACTCCTTATGGGAAGGATCCTGGGAAATGCTGGTGTTGTTGAAGCTAACACTATCACTAGGCCGCAGTGCGGCAGGAATTGGACATTTCAAATTGGAGAAAGTTTAAGAGGTTGGAGCTCCAAAACTGCGTGAGATATCTTTGTGTCTATGTGTATAGTGTTTTGCCCCAGACAAGTCTTGGTATTCTAAAGTATTCTGTTTTTTGCTTATCTGATAATGAATTTTAAGACTAACTGGATCCTTTTAGATGTTTTAAAGGTTCCAATCGGTCTACTGTTGTGCCTATTGGCAGCTGTTTCATCATCAGTCCATTAGAGCTTTGAGGGCAGAATTAAGATTGCAGTCATCTATAGCTAGCTACGTTGCAACGCCGATTAAAAAATACTGATAACCACTCTTATAAGTGCTTCAGCTTCTGTGCTGACTGAAAATGATGTCTGCTCAGGCTTGGTGAGTAACGGATTATATGTAATGAAGTTACACAATTAGGATACCAAAATATGGTAACTG
The DNA here is from genome assembly GCA_027495735.1 of Lutjanus campechanus. Taxonomy (NCBI): domain Eukaryota; kingdom Metazoa; phylum Chordata; class Actinopteri; order Lutjaniformes; family Lutjanidae; genus Lutjanus; species Lutjanus campechanus. The sequence goes on along the minus strand of JAJHUR010012260.1, from coordinate 18,578 downwards.
TATTCTGTTTTAGTTACAGATTAAAAAGACATAATCAGATTACAGATGCATTCAGTAAAAATGTAGATTATGAGAAGGATTACAATATTAAAATTGATTTTAAATTAAAGATAATATACTACCAGACAATTAATTATCAAGACAATACATTTTTCACTGGGTGGACATTTATTTTATCTTTAAATTAGAAAAGAGGAACAACATGACAGTACAGTGTATTGTGATATCATGATACATGCAAAGATTCACAGGTGGTTCATTTTGTCTTGTGTTTAAACCCCTGACCACGAGACCACTACTGCTACATCTACTACTACTGCTGCTGCTGCTGCTGCTGCTGCTGCTATCACTACTGAAAAATATTTTGGGACTTGAGGCGGTGATGCTGGTGACAGAGACAGTACAGTTGAATGTGCGTAATTAATGCTATTAAACCAAATGAGCATTTGCACACAACAAAGCATGAAACATTATAGGCTAAACAATTTATCCATATTTGGTATGGAGGTAATCCACAAGTCACAGGTTACATTACTTTAATAAAGTAATACTCGAATTAGGTTACTGACCACAGTTTTTACAGGTAATTGGTAATTGCATCAGAATACATTTTTAAAGTAATGCCTCTAACCCTGTATCAGTGGGATAGATACATCACTCACCACTGATTGGCTAGAGGAAAGGAAAACATCCCACCCTCGCGAGCAGACATAGACTTTGAGCACAATGTCAAGTGGAATGAATGAAGAGAGGTGACATAGCAAATGAGTCCATTGATTCATCAGGCCAGTGAAAATGTAATCTTGACTGAGCTCCATCTGCACCTTCAGTTCTGAGTTTGTACGATCCCTGTGAATCTGTTTTTTGGGGAGGATTTCTTTACCCAAATTGAGGGTTTGAGGACAGAAGGTGTCGTACAGGCTGTGAGACCCTGTGACTTAGTCTTCAGAGTACATTTTCTGATGCACCTTTGCCCTACATTTGGAACCTACATTTGCTAAATGTGTCGCTGTGTTCGACTAAATACTGCTACTACTGTGCATGCTCAGCATCATGGTATTGATAGGATTAGCTGTGTGCAATTCTAAGTGATAAGAGAATGATTTCCCAGCATGCTTATAGCGAATCTCACCTCCTGATTAAATGTTTGCCCTGTGAGGAGGCCTGGCTCTCCTCTGTCAGCTCACAGTCTCGTCATGGTAAATGCATGCGGGGCAGTTGTCAGCCGGTCTGGGTCTGAGATGCCAGACACTTTGATAGATAGGTGACTCACTCCAGGTCAGCACAAATACACAAGTTGTAGGATGTAATTAGAGGCTCACTAGGGAGCTAGATGAGTGGCAGATTCAAATCAGAGGAGACAGGCGAGGCGAGAGGAGGAATTAGACTCTGTTACATCTGTTCCCATGTTGTATACTGTAGAGTCTTTGTTTATGTGTTTGTTTGTTTTTTGATTTTCTTTCAATATAATTTCAAGAAAATACTGTGCATAATGAGTGAAATATTGGAATGAAGAGTATGAAATGAACGTGTTGGTAAAGCACGTACTGACTGTTAACATTAGCAGATGTTTAATTCTGTCTACATCTGACTGATGGAGGAAACCTGTGTCCTGCTGTAGTTGGACCAACAACAGCCTGTACTGTACTAGATTACCATTACTGTTACTACAATTACTATAAGTAGTACTATCAAGCTACCACTCAAAACCTGAGTGTCTACTCATTGAGAGGAATTGAGTCGTCTGTCTCACTCTCTGTGAATCACTTTACATTCAGGTCAGCAGGTCTGTTACATTAGCATGTGCTCTCCAACCACAGGGACTGTCCTTATTTTTTGACAGATAATAATTATATTATATTATACAAATATTCTCATATAAAAAGTCATATAATATCTATGATAATAACACAACAAAAATACCTCAATATAAAAAAAAGAAGAAAAATGCTGACATGAAAAATGTCCTTTATTAAATAAAAAGTCTGATGTGTATATTTTGTTTTTCCTTTTAAATTTAAGTGGATCCACTTTCCTTCTTTGATAAAATGAAATAAAAGTAGCAGCCATAACCTAAAGATGTGCAAAAAAATCGCCTGAATTTTCTTTGGCAATGAATGTTTGAATTGTGTATGTACAACTGCAAAACAAAAGCCAAACAGCCCTTTAAGAGAATTAAAAAAAAACATATAAAACAAATAACCATGTAATATCACAGCAGATATTTTCATTTTAATTTTGATATTGCAATATGTGATATTGTTACATTGCTATTGTTTGTTTGTTTATCTATTTATTTATTTATGTTTATTTATACATCATGTAATAAAGCTAGAAAAATGCCCCACAGTGTCTCTTTGATGTATGAGGGATGACCTCCAAGTCAGCCAGTGGACAAAGGATTCAGCTGGTTATTTGTAGCTGACGATGCTCTGGTATGATTTATGCTGCAGAGATGGTGTGCAGGCAACAGTCATCTCTGAGGGAAATATCAGCCTGGTCATGGATATTTCACTTTTCTTAGGTGGAGCGAGGGGCGATGCAATGTCAGAAGGGTTTATCACTTTACTCCGACACCACTCTGAAGGGTCTTTGAAGAGCTCCTCAAAGATCCTTCACAATAAGCAAGGAACCTTAATGTTAAAAAGCCTTTTTACTTTTGGAGTGCTGTAAGGTATTGTTCCGTTTCCACAGCTAACTTTTTCTGAGAAGAATTCAAAATGTCATTGATTAATCTGTCAATCAATTTCTCAATTAATCGATTAGTTGTTTGGTCCCTTAAAGTCAGAAAATGATGAAAAAAGTCCAAGATGAAACCAGAAAATATTCTATATACTTCTATATCTATATACTTTTTTATAAATTAAAAATTGACTCAATGCGATTAATTTACTTTAATTGTCGATTAATATTAGATTAATCGTTGCAGCTCTAAGTGTCTAATTGTTTATTCCTTTGAACACAATTTATTGACTGATTGATTTAAAGACTGTGTGCACTGTGCATGGTAGTATATTCTTTATTTTAAAATTGTAATCCTACCAATAATCCCCATTTTTACTAAATAATTGAATACAGTTACCTTTTTTTATATCCAGATTATGTAATCCTGTCACATGTAATCCGTTACTCACAAAGCCTGAATTATAACACACATCGTTTAATTGAAATTTATTTTACAGAGACTCTATGACATCTTGTTGTCAAGGCCATTCTGCAGGCTCACTGAAGGTATGAATTAATTCAGTGTACAAACATGAAAAGCAAACCAACAAAGATTACATGAACATGTGAACATGTGTGTCAGAGAGAGACAGAGGTAGCTACCATTTAGAAAATAATCAACAGGAACAGACACTGAATTTAATAAATGGGGACAAGGAATGTGCTCCCTGCTGAGAGATATGTGTGTGTGTGTGTGTGTGTGTGTGTGTGTACATGTATTATTTTTCTCCATGAACAGGTACAATGAGCCTGGCCATGTTGCTGTCAAATTCAACCGTGTAGTAAAATTGTGTTGGAACTGAGAAAAAGAAAGAATCTGTCCATCTGTCTGGAGCTGGACAAATTTCCTCCTTCTCTCTTTTCTAGGATGCTAATCGTGTGTCTCTACCGCCACCAGACAGAGGGGTCACAAAGTCAATCCAGAGGCTTGCTGAGTGTTAACAATGTGCTGCTGGGAGAGTGAGAGGAGGTCGGCAGCAGGATGAACAGGCTTTGTTGTGCCACATGGCTTCCAGGCTGAATATGGGCCATGAGGGAGTTGTTCACCCAATTGTTCCACTCTGGGTGACATGCATCCGCCTCCATAGCAGCTCTGTTTAAATAGCTGCACCCCCACTGACAGATGTATCTTTATTCAAGGATTTATTCTGGGGTTTTTTGTTTTTTTTTACCTTACTTTGAACAGGATTAGGATTATTTAGAGGGGATTAGTGTTATTTTTTATGGATAATGTCAGAGTTTGTGTCAAAGGGGATGAATGTGAGGGGCCATTGGCTGCCTGTTTGATGTTTGCTTGAGCTGTTTGTTTGACATGAAGTGAAGTGGAAGTGAAGAGCTCTCTGTCATATGATGTGTCTGTCATCAGTTACACAGGTGGACTCCATAAAGCAGACAAGAAAACTGGCAGATTTATGATAACAGTATTAGTCTTATGTATTATAGAAAAACTGCTACTACTCAACACTGAACCTGTGAGGGAATACATTTACATTAAATGACATAAACAAAGGTATGCGCTGTATGATAATTGCTAGGCTATGGTATGTGTAATAGTTTGTTATGAGAATGTTATATGAGAAAGCAAAATGTCTTTTTTGTAATAATAAACCTTGTCAAATAATTAAAAGCTCCAGCCAACACTGTGAAGGAGTTTGTAAAAGACTAGAACATTTCATCCACCAGTAGGGCCAGATCAATATATACTCAAACATGTGATTTGCAGCTGTCTTGCCTAGCATTAATAAATAAATAAAGTTGACGATTATGCACGCAAATCAAATAAATGAAAAAAAAAAAAAAACAATATTTATTTAAGATGTAATATATCATATACAGCATCTTAGAAATAATTTACTTTTTTAAATTTAATTGAATTAATTTGTAAATTCTAACTTTTTTTTTTCAGACTTGGCTCAACCCTCTTGTTTCCATCATATTGTTATTATTGCATGTTTTCATGTATTTGTACTGAATTCTTTGTTAATTTCTGAAATATTCTTATTGTTCAGAACAAAACCAGATGGAGTTAATCGGGTGTCTTATTTGAAAGCATCTATGGGCCGCTCTGGTAGCTCACTTGCACATTATGCTGACTCGTTACTGCAGCAGCCTGGGCCTTTTGCTGCATATCCCTCCACCCATCCTAGTCTCTGTTCAGCTCTCACTGTTCAATAAAGGCAAAAAGGTGGGAATATGGTTTTGTTTTGTTTTTTTTAAAGAAAAGAAACAGAAATAAATGAGGAGAAGGAAGGAAGTAGTTAAAAAATTCATGCATGACTGGAAAACCTCATCATATCATACAAATCATCATCAAAGTGATGCTCATATTTTACTTTTCTCTTTTTTGTAACTCCATTATTGTGACACAAGGTTACCAGGACGAACAAAGACCTGAAACCAGAGCTGCACACTGCTGGTGGGCCACCAGTTGTTATGTCCACATCATGAGATAAGAAGTTGTGATCATAAGATGACAACTTGATACGGATACTTTTTCTTTTATGAAATGCAAAATCATGTGTAAAGTGAATGTTTTGTTTTTGTCTTCCATGGCCTCTTGACCCAGTTCTCCTAAAGCCACACAATGACAGAACAACAAAAACAATAAAACATCATTGACAGTTGACATGCTAAACTGGCCTTTAAACAACAAATTACAAGCAATCCCATCTGATGGGTGGCCACCAGTCTTGTTGCCTGGGTGTCTCCATGCGTGTCCTACTTGTTAATGCCCCACCAGACCTACAGGCTCTCCACATATCTATGGGTATTAGAGGATCCTACAGCTGTTCATTTATCTCCAGCAGTCAGTCCACTCAGCATCACAAAAGCACAACCATGTAAGATGTCACAGCTGATGTCATATAAGACAGTTGGGCCACTAAATGTCTCGGTGTGGCCATGTCAACTCCAAATACTAGGGCACGCTTTTCATTTACATCTGAATGGAGGCCTCATGTCTAGCAGTCAAGCAGTTTGTCATGCAAAGTAAGAGCACACGGAGTGGAGGTGAATGAGCACATAGCAGTGGAGTCAGAGCCTCAGCAGCACCACTTGAATGTGACAATTTTATTTTGTATGAATTCTTTGTAATCTTTTATTTCAGAAAATGGTCAGTCATGTAGGACCATGCCCCTACTGCAACATTATTAGGATGTAATGGTGCACAGAATTCACAGTTCAGTGCAAACCTTGAATTTAGGGTTTAGGGTCTTGGTTCAGTACATTTTTGTTACAGCAGGAAATTAATTTAAAATATTTATAGATTATTATATATAAAAAATATATATATTATTATATATAATAATATATATATTTATATATAAAGGTGTTTATTTTTCTGTTACAATTTTACATTTAGTTAATGTTACATTTACTTGCAACAATGTATACAGCATGTATAGTATTTAGTATTTATATATTCTTTTCCTGTGTTTCTTTAAGTCTTTTAAAGGTTTTTCACCAGACTAACTAATGGCTGATGGCTAATGTCTAACAAAAGCTAAGGACAAGTGACACTCATGGAACTAAAGGAACTGTTGAACTTAACTGACACACCTTCAAAATAACAGAAGAAAAAAGGAAAAGCTATTTGGTCATTTGAGTGGAGTCCAGTTGGACCTCTGGGTAGATGACTGTGTCCCTTTCAAGTGGGGAAGTTGCGTAAGATTTTAAACTATAACTTAACAGTGGTTCATTGTTCATAATTCTTACTCTAACAGTTTAGGCTCTAAAATACTGACCAGATTGTGACAATATCTACAGTGACAGTACTTACCTGATCAGTTATTTCATTTTATTTTTTTAATTTAATGATATTTTATAAAAGGATTGTCACTGACCAACAGTCACTGCCAAATTTATGACAAATTTTAGCACATGCTTAGGCCACGGATGGCAACTTTTATTTAATTTTACTGAGGAAGGAATCACTTGTAGTAAGTTAAAAGGAAAAACAAATTTTATTCAAACATCAAATGCTGCACACATTAGATTTATTATTTAATTATTTCATCTTTTTTTTTATATTGCAATAAATATTGAATAGTGGAATTTGTATTGTGTTATTACTGTCATTACATCCCAAATGGACATGCCTCTATGTTTCTCTAAAAGCCACAACTGCAAATATTTTGAGACATGTTCGAAAATGGCAAAATGGAAAAGTCATGGTAATAATCCTCCTGACAGAAAAAGAAATGAAAAATCTCAAAGCAAAGGTTGATCTTTTGCTTATAATCAACATGTCTGGACAAATTTGATGGTATTCAGCAGCTTTATTCCAAATGATTTTATTGTCAACCTTCTGTGAGTGAAAGCTTTCTAGAACATTATTCACCATTAGGGTGAAATAGACTTGCACCCAAGGAAAACTACATGAAAACTGTTTGCCCTTGCACTGGGTTTTCACCTGCAGGAAAGTCTTTAAGCACTTCATGATTTGTCTCCAGCACATTTTCACATGCTTACTGACTACAATCCCATCAGACCTCTGAGGTCATGAGGTAGTGGTTTTCTAACTGGTCCTAGAAATAAATAGATAAATAAATAATAAACCTGCATTGTAAAAATATTTATCACATCACACGTAATGATTTTTCAGCCAATGAGAAATGTGCTTGTATCTGTGCAGAGAATTTTTCAGAAAAGGTGATTTTTGGTTTATATTTTGATTGAGATCCTCAGAATCAGAATCATGGTATGATGTCATCAGTTGCTACAAATGCTGCATGCTGTTGCTCTGAAGAGGACGACTGTATCCTGCTGAGCACATCATGTCCACTCAACAAATAAGTCCCCACTATAAAGATCAAGAGTGGATCCCAGAGGAGACCTCCCCACCCCCAGCCCAGCCCCGAGCTAACCTCCCTCTGTCCTCCTGACCCTTGCTTAGGCAGCGTGTAACATTTGACCTGTGCAAGAAATTTATCACAACATTTCAATTAGAGGCTGGCGAGTCTCAAAGGCAGGTGGCTATCTGGGAGTCATGTGACCTTGCTGCCAAGATTAGCTCAGCTTTGCAATGATTCTGTGATCTGACCCCTCAGTGTGCCAGTGTCAGCCAATACACCATTGCTGTTTTCATATAAACACAGAAAATAAATATATATGTCCATCCTGCTCAAATTTACAATAGTGATACAACCTACAACCATTACAGGAAAGCTTTTATTTTGATCTCTCTAACAAGTACCCAGCATCCCTCACGCTTGTTCTTATATTTGCCCAACTGACAATAGATTTCTTAGACCTACACTAATAATAATATTTAATTGTTAAAAAAATGTGATGACATATGTGCCACTAGGGGAGGTTTTTGTATTATAAATACATAACTTCAATGACACTCTGAATATTGATATGAGAATTAGTTCTTTATAGAATTGTGACCAAAGCAGTTTTCAAATATGAACTCTGAACTCTGTCCTGAGAATCAGGTCGGGACATTTGTCCTGTCACACCCATGCCCTTCTCACATGTTGGAAATATTTCAAGGGGTGAAGACTCACCTGTAGTGATGACAGGTTTTTGTGTTGATATCAAGAGCAAATCTCAAAATGAACTAACTGAGATGGGTGATAGAAACGGAGCATAATGTGCCTCCTACCTGCCTGCCCAATGGGTGAGACACTTTGGGGTGTGCTGGGATCTTATACCTGAACTATGAGCATGATGCACACTTTTAAGTTTCTGTGACTGGGTAGAAATCTGATGTTTTCACATCACAGATTACAGAGAAAGTAAGAGACTCATGTAGGGTAATAGTGATCAACAGACAGTTTGTATGAAAACAAAATGATCAACAAAAGAGTGGAAAGCAGACAAGCAAGCAGAAAAGAGACAAATCAGATACAAACTGTGCAACAACATCAACATACCTACATGCTCGCTGGGAAAATGAGCTGCTCTATTCATACGTGGGCTATCGCAGGGAGCTGGCAGGGTTAAATAAGTTTACTCTTCATACTCTTTGCTGGACAAACTATGCAATGCAGACACTGTTTCTTTAGCCAAATCAACTAAAACATAGTTTGCAATTTCTATACTGCAATTTCATGTAACTCTGGCCAACATAGAGGCCTACTACACTATTGATATATCTGCAGTAAGCTTATAAAGGATTAAACATATATAGTGTGTGATTTACAGCCAATGTAAAATGTAAGGGAAAACCCAGTAAGAAGTGATGTGTCCTATATGAAATTGGGAGTAAGGCCATATCCAGACCAGAAGTAACCCTGCCTGAAAAAAAGCAGCCTCCTCATTCATGAGGGCCAGTGGTGAAACAGGGCAACACAGGGGGCTTCAGTGAAAAAAAAACAACCAAAAAAACAGCAAAACAAAACAGAGGATTGATCAGAAGAAATTGATGAACTTGGCTCAACTTTTACTGCAATGCAGTGAAACATCATCCAGCAAGGCGCTATATTGGCTGAACAGAAGTCCTGAAAAATTCAGGACAGTCCCAAATCACAAGCAGTTGTCCTAAATCCTATTCTTTCAGCCTCAAAAATAGATAATAAGCAACAAATGAATTTGTGAAAATATTCTGATCAAATCAGTTATGTGGGCTATAATTCCTACTTATTAAAAAATGCACATCCATCCATTCATCCATTTTCTTCTGCTTGTCCAGGGTCAGGTTGCATTGTCAGAAGGCTAATCAGGGTATTCAAGACATCTAATCAGATGCCCCAACCACCTCAACTGGCTCTTTTCAACATGAAGGAGCAGAGGCCCTACTCCCGAATGTCCAAACTCCTCACCCTATCTATCAATTGTGAGCCCAGCCACCCTTCAAAGGAAACTCATTTCGGCCACTTGTATCTGCAATCTCATACTTTCGGTCACTATCCAATGTGAGGGTCTGAACGTATACAGTCAGTCCTGAACAGTCTTGGACAGAAGGAGCATGGGAGGTTGCAAACACCAACCTGATTTCTTTTTCTTGGGAGTCTTGACTCAAAACATTCAAAAAGCAGTGCCTTAAACAACTTGTGATGCCAAATGAGCGAGCCCCTTGTGTTATTTAAAGTTACTACAAGGAGTTTTTAACTGGTTATGACACAGTCTAAATTTAACACTGATGCCTCTGTATGATCTATATGAGCAAATGAGACCGTCAGTGAAAGACTGGCTTGAGAGGATTGGTTGGATTCATTTTCATTTTCCAGGTAAAGTTACAATAAGTATTAAGTTAGCCAGTCAAAATGAAGCACAAAGAGGTTTTTATTTACATTATTTTATTTTTAATGTTGTTCGTAGCACTTCCCATTTTGTCCACAGGGGGCTCCAAAATCAACAAAATATGAAAGTTGCTAATAGTTGCTTTAAACACAGCACTATTTTTGGTTTGAATGAAGGAAGTGGTGCTGAATGGTCATGTAGCATAACAGTATTTGACACCAATACTGCTTCCTTGGCTGTAACAATCAGATTAATAAATAGTTTATTTATCTCTAAACCATGACCACAATAGCTTCATAATCTTGACGATATAGTGTTTGTCATGTACAGATATTTTACAAATAAATTATTAGAAGTATTGTTTTAAGCCTGTTGTCATAAATTAACATCTAACCTAAAGCTTAGCTGAGGCTACTGATCTTTCTTTTCTCTTAAATTCCAACTAAAAATTACTAAAAATTATTCCTGGATATTGGATATTTCAAGCATTGCTTTCTCTGGATCTCTGGATCATGACTTTAAATTTAAAAAAAAAAAAACAGCTCAAAACTGACAGATAATGAACTAGAGTTGCACATGAAGAATTAAAGCCACCGTTTCTTGTCTTAACAAAATGAGACTAATTATTCATAATCACAAGAGTTTGATCAGCCCGTTGTCAGGCCCAAATTGTCAGACACCGACGTATTGTCATCACCCCCCAGCAACTCATAAAGTCATGCATGACCAGTCACCCTGGAGACACTTGGTACAGAAGCACTGCAAAGTGCCCCAAAACACCATCCACTTCCACTTGGTGCCCATGTTGATCAATTAAGTTAAACACGGAGCACGCTGCAGAGCTCTGTGGCTGGCTCGTGACCACAATAGTTTCAGCGTTTGTTCTATTTTTCCATATTCTGGGAGTGAACATGAAAACACACTGATAATCTACTATAAACAATATAAATGATATATGATATAAATCATCAAAATCTGATAAGTGATGAAATATGCATCCCATGCTTTCAAACTCTTCTCCATGCTGCTCTCCTAGAATTCCAGTTCCACCGATACTTTCACCCCACACGATCAAATATCAAAATCTGCCCATCCACTGCATTTTTTAAGAAATAGTATCGCTGCTGTTTGTGGTTGTGTTTTTAATACATCCATATATTTGTCAGTTGTCATTTTGAAAGTCAGCTCTACGTAAGATTATAAAACAGCAGAGAAGCAGAATCACTCGTGAACATGCTGCAGCATTTCATAGCACCTCTGCCTCTGGTGGGTACCTGCCGTTAGCAACGGAAAGAGATGCTGCTCACAGTCCTTGTGATTCCACTAGCTGTGCCTCAGCATGTCCCAGAAGCAGCTTTCTGCTCAACTCCACTTCAAATATGTGCCAAGTCTATTTTTGCACTTGCGACCTTAAAAACAGAAAAAACTAAATTAAACACACACACAAAAAATATGTAGCCTATCTATCCATAGTAGAAGCAGAAAAGGCAAGGAAAGAGTATCAATTCAACGAAATCTGAGCAAGAAAACATAATCACAGGGCAAAATGCTCCGCTGCTGAAATGCTGCTGGTGGGGGGATACAGCCATGTGGAAGATGGATCAAAACTGTGGCACAGACATGCGCCCAGCGGAATCAACAAGTAAGAAGCACCAGGCTGTGGACATTGTATGAAGTGCAAGGAGGGCAGTGTCTGGAGGAGATGGGGTGGGTGGATGGCTCAAACACACTGAGGACCTTCACCCAGGAGACCAGGGTTCATGTCCCATATGCAATCAAAATATTATTAAATGTTGTAAGACACAACTTTACATGTGTTGCTTCAGTGACATCACACAACGTACAACACGTAACATTCTAAGTGTAAGCCCAAGCATCGTCTTATCCCAACTCAAATAGACCCTAATTGTGTCAGTTTCCAAATCTTCATCACCTGTTACTCACTCACTAAAGGTACCTTGAGCTTCAGTATGAGATGCTGAGGGGCAGTGACAAAACTTGGGTACGTGATGACCATTTTAATCTCGCGTAGGTTTTAGATATGCAGTTTATAAAACACAGAATTCTATTTAATAACCAAGCACTAGTTTTCATATTTAAGCAGAACCTTAATCAGTTCTCCAAACCCCTCTCAGTGACAGAATCCTAAAACTCTGTCTTTCTTTTTTTTTTTTGACAGCTGACATACCAAATAGCCAAACTGACGAGGTCATCCATGGTTTTATTAGATAGGCACCATTAGCTCATTGCCTCAGATCACATTTGATTGAACAAACGTATGCTTCTGAGGGGAGGATGAGTTATCAAAATCATTCTTTACAGACAGAGGAAAAAGACAGGTACTGATGAATACTCAAAACTAATGTTTTGACATATATTCGACAAGTAATAACAAAACAGTTACCACAGAGAAACTGCTTTCAAACAAACTTGTGGAATCATGGCTTCAATTTTTCATTTGCATTATTTGGCACTCTGTAATAGTATTATTATTGTTATTTTAGCAGAACTATCAAGATCTGACTTTTTAATGTGTGGTAGCTCCTCACAATCTGAAGACTAAAACTGCTCACAGCTCTTATCTCCACATCCAGGTTGTCAGGGACTGTCCAAACACTGAGCGGTGTCAGGTTTCCTCTGACCACAGAGAAGACATGGGAGGGGATGGACTCTGTTTCAGCACAACTGTTGTCCTCATGCTTCCTCCTGGCCAGACTCCATCCTCCTCAGTCATCACGGTGGTGGGGACTTGTGGCTGCTGGGCGAGGTCTGTCCCATCCTGTCTGAGGACGTATAAACAGCATCCTCGTCTTTCTCAATTGTTGTCTTTATCAGGTGCTCAGCCTGCGATTGACAAGTGAACCGCGGCCTGCTGAGAGATGTTTCCTTTCAAAGACAAGAATAGTGAGGTCACTGCTGTGTTATCAACAGCCACCTAGTGGACACATTCCTGGGTTATCCACTGTGTTGTGGTGGAGTCCAAGGTGGGAAGTGTATTCAAGATGCTGCGAATGTAGTTTTTAAGATAAGTGGTTTCTGAATGGTAAATAATACTATCTAGCATTTTGTTTCTACTAATATGACATAAACTGTAGTCTGTCCCATTCAGTTAATTTAATCTGAGAGAAAATTCTGCCCTCCTTCCGTCTTTTGACTAGAAAATGACTGTGCTCTCACAAAGAATCACAAACATCATGATGGCTCACAGACAAAAGATCCTCTTGAGCTCTTTCCCTACTTTAACATGCCACACTCTCTTGATCTATACCGTTGATTACTATTGATTGTCTGAAAGATTTTATCATAAAATCAATAGTTTATGGAGGCTGTGATATACTACTGCTGTACGAGCTCAAAGTTGTCACCCCGACGTAGCCCCTTCATGTGAACAAAAGGCAAGGATAAAACATATCCTATTGATTTTCTCTATTGCTTTCTTTATCACTCTGATATGGTAATGACAAAATATGTGAACCTATCAGTCTGCAGGAAGATGGATTGTTTTTTTCTGCTTTAATTAAATGGGTCACGTTGATGTGGCCCAAACAGTGTTTCAAGGCCCACACTGCCACAGAGCATGACCTGGACAGGGCCAGACTTAATAGACTTAATGCACTTGAAAGTACTGAAAAGTACAATTCTTAGGCCTTTAATTTCACAACCCTGCCTCCTAGAAATCACTGTTAATTTAGCAGTTTTTAATTTAGTTGACAAAAATGCTTTTTTGTTTAATCCTATTTTAGTCAGTTGTTTTAGTTTTAGTCTTAGTCGACTTTAGTCGACTTGAATTATTATAATATTTCAGTCGACTAAATCTACAGTAGATTTAGTCAACTAAAATGTAACATAATCCATGTTTTTTGTTTTTGTTTATTTACTCTATAGTTTCCAACCTCATACTGCTCCTCCTCATACTTCAAATGTCTGTTGATCTGTCATTAACATTAAGTATATTGCATTTCTTCAAGCACGCACTCTTCTGTTTGGTACATATTTTTTCACACATATGAGGGCAAATCTACATGTTATATTTACTGGGTCAAATGTTAATATATGATGTATTATAGAGCTGCCCTGCACAATGCCCATGTATTATTTTATGAATAATTCCAAAACCACAGACCATGGTTTTACCAACAGACCATTTCCACTAAAACATTACTCCAGCAGTAAAGTCACTTGTTCTGACTGGGGCATTATGTTCACTGTGGGCACTGTTAGTGTCCACTCTTTGTCACACTACAGAGCCACCGTAGTTTAGAAATGACAAGTATCGTGTGCTGGTAGCCTTTTGCTGTTAAGCTAAACGTCTTAAAAGGCACCAAAATGTGCCCCTGGAACAACTGCAGTGTAATACCTGAATATAGAATGTTGCTGGTGCAAGCTGAAAGCACAAGTAGAAAATATTCAGCAAAAAAGTCATGTGAGGACAGGGTGGAGCAGAGGGACAGAGCTGCTGCTAGCTCACAGACCGCTGAGCAGCAGGGAGCTGTGGAGGAGAACGGCGGGAACAGAGTCAGAGCTTCCTGTGTAATACTTATATAACTAATCATAGATCACTTTTTATTTAGCTATTGTCTTGTTTGTGTTAGTAAAACAATTATATTGGTGAAAACTATGAGGAAATTATTAGTCAACAGAATTAACACTGCCAGAAATTACATTTGTATATTACTAAATAGTTTTCAAAATTAAGATGTAGTGACAAAGATACTTCTGTCTGCATTATTCTCAGAGGGGTAGTTGACGGGTGTACAATGTACAGGACTTTAATACCACAGTCCAGGGTTCATGTTCTTGTCATTTCAGTTAAATATTAATAAATCCATCTCATGTCTGACTTTTGAGTAATGCTGTCGTCACTATGACTGGTTGGTGTACTGCAAGACTGTCTATGTTGGTGGAAACTCCCCTGAAAAAGCTATGAGCTTCAATATCAAATCTTCAACCTGAGTCTACAGCTGGGGCGGGTACCGGCTATGTGGAAAACATCTTGTATTGTCCCGGTACCAAAAAGAAAATGTTCAGCTGAACTAAATGACTATAGACCGGTGGCCCTTACTTCACACATCATGAAAACACTGGAGCGGCTGATTCTACGTCTTCTGAGGCCTGAGGTCAAAGACAAACTCGATCCCCTGCAGTTTGCCTACAAAGAACACCTTGGAGTGAATGATGCAGTACTCTACATGCTCCACCGTTCCATCTCTCATTTGGAAGAATCTGGCGCTTATGTAAGAATTATGTTCTTTGACTTTTCAAGCGCATTTAATACCATCCAACCCAACATACTCAAAAACAAGCTCATAGAGATGGGAGTGGTTTCTTCCCTTGTCTCCTGGATCACAGATTACCTGACAGAAAGGCCACAGTTTGTCAGGTTGGGGAACTGTTTTTCTGGGACATTAATGAGCAGCACAGGGGCTCCACAAGGGACTGTCCTGGCTCCATTGCTGTTCACATTGTATACAGCAGACTTTAAATATAACTCTGAGTCCTGCCACATCCAGAAATACTCAGATGACACTGCTATTGTAGCTTGTATAAGGAATGGACAGGAATCTGAATATAGGGATTTGATAAAATCCTTCAGTGACTGGAGTCATAAAAACTGCCTCATACTAAACACCTCAAAGACAAAGGAAATGGTCATTGATTTCCGTAGATCCAAGCCCCCTCTTCAGCCTGTGAACACTTGTGGAATGGACATCGAGGTGGTAACAAACTATAAATATCTTGGTGTACACCTGGACAACAAGCTGGACTGGTCCCTTAACACAGATGCACTCTACAAAAAGGGGCAGAGCCGCCTCTTTTTCCTAAGGAAGCTCAGATCTCTAAACATCTGCAGTAAGATGCTGCAGATGTTTTACCAGTCTATTGTGGCAAGTGTTTTATTTTATGCTGCAGTCTGCTGGGGAGGAAGTTTGGGGAAAAAGCAAGCAAGGAGGCTGGATAAGCTTGTGAAAAAGGCTGGCTCTGTGATCGGAGTAAGGATGGACTCTCTGGAGGAAGTTGTGGAGAGAGACACAATGAGGACGGTGGAGGCCATCCTAAACAACATGGATCATCCACTGCATAACACCTTGATGC
>JAJHUR010012224.1:1334-20649 GCA_027495735.1 Lutjanus campechanus | reverse complement strand
AAGAAAGTCTCTGTGGAAAACAGAACATTTAAGGGTTGCGTCTCAGAGAGATTTTTTTTTCTTTTATGGCTAAAAATGTCTCTTTTGATTGTAAAGGTTGCAGACCCGTCAGAGCAGAGCCAGAAAATATGTTCTTGTTTCCCCCAAAATCACAGAATAAAGTTAAAAAGTTGTGCTTTTGTACAGTGAGGCCCCCAGAAACACTCCTGTCTGCTCCAGAGCATGAACATATTCTCCTTTCATGCTTCAGCAGAGTCATAAGTGAAATAATGTTTCATTGAGTGCACACTTAGTGTGCCCCATGAGTACAGGATGAGGCATCAACAGTTTTTAACCGTTTTCCAGGAAAAGAAGCTCTGAAATACCAATAAAGACACCCAAGAATATCTACAAAATAACTTTTTTTATCATTACTGGGCCAGATACTGGTGTATAGCTGACATATGGCACAATATTTATGTGCTATAAACACTTAATCATCGGTTTTTACTTCATGGGAACTAAAGTTTGTGTAAAACGATAATAAATGTGTGTTCAGACCACCCAGTCAGAGATAAAATGATATGAAAATTTCACATCATGATTATGGTTATCAAAATCAGTTATCAGTGTTACTGTGGTTTTGTTAAAATGTGCTGAAAATATTCAAAAAGTACTGATACACACACTGAAATCATTTCTCCAACTTTTATGATGAAAACCTCAATGATCTGAAAAGGTATAATGTCCTCTGTGAGGTTTTCATCATTTTGCATGCTGCGCCTGCCTCTGGGAGACTGTTGCTAATTTTGATTGGACACTGGACAGTATTTAGCGTGAGATTTTCAAAGCACAGTAACAAAACATAGTTATAACAATAATTAAAAATTGAAACAACCTCCTGTCAACTCAAACATTGGTTCCCAGCTTGGGGCATGGCCCCCCCTAGGGGGGCGCCAAAGATCACAGGGGGTCCCCAAGGCTCTGTCTGCTCTGAGGTTGTCAAACTTAGATTTGCAAACATTAATTTAATCACAATTTATACAAATGTCTGTATACAAAACTATTTAAAATTGTTTTTGTCCTCAATCAAAAATAATAAGCCACTTAGTTACACCTCTGAGACCTGTCAGGCTCTGTGATAATGAATCATTATGGGTGTGTGGAAGTTTACTCTGTTGGGATGTTAAAACAAAAAATGTTAGAAGAGACATTTACCAAAGGTAAAAGTTGAAGAAATGAAAACAATTCTAACTGAATCTTAAAGCTTGGAAATAATCACTTATTCTTTTGTCGTATGTACATGTGTGCACGGGCTTGGGGGGCTCAGCTTTTCATAGATTGAAGTATGGGGGGCTCCTAGGAAACCACTGAGCTACTGTAAAATGCAGGGGTGGAAGTAACAAATGACAAATACACAAAGTACTGTAATTAAGTAGTTATTTTGGGTACATGTACTTTTATGAGTAGATTTTCAAGTCTGTACTTTTACGTATTACAGCATGTGACCTGCTTAGTTACTTTAAAAATCATACTTGAGTACTGAATACAAGTTGAATTGATGTCCAAACTTTTCATCTGCATTTTAGTAGCCAATCAGGTGATCTGATCACAAATGGGCCAAAGAAAACCAGGATATATAAACAAAAAACGAATGAATATTTAATCTATAATCGATAAATCAGTCAACACTGTTTTGTGTGGTGGAACCATGTGATGAATAGAGAAACTAAAACTTAAAATGAGAAAAAAATGACAAAAGAATGTCTTCTATTAATAATTTATTAAACATAAACACTTAAAAAGTAAGATAAGGCTTCAAATTCCAGCTCCCATAATTTCATGGTAAATATGTGATAATCGGCAAGTACCATTTTCACGGAGTTGAAATTTAAGTTAATTTATCAGAAAATTACCCTCAAACCTTATGGTAAGAATGTGATCATTTGCAAGTGTCGTTTTTGAGCTTTCTATGAAATTAACTGCAAATTGAATATGTTACTTGGTGATTACCACCAACTACATAAAAATGGTACTTGCTAATTAGCAGGTCACGGGGGAGCTGGAGCCTATCCCAACTAACACTGGGTGAGAGACGGGGTACACCCCGGACGGGTCACCAGTTCATCTCAGGGCTGACACAAAGAGACAGACAACCACTCACGCTCACAGTCACACCTACAGGCAATTTAGAGTTACCAATTAACCTATTATGTTGCATGTCTTTGGACTGTGGGAGGAAGCCGGAGCACCCAGAGAGAACCCACGCGGACACGAGGAGAACATGCAAACTCCGCACAGAAAGGCCCCGCCCCAGCCCCAGCCCCCCAGCCAGCTGGGGGATTCAAACTCAGAACCTTCTCCCTGTGAGGCAACAGTGCTAACCACTGCACCACCGTGCCGCCCCATTTCAAATACGTTACTTGGTAATTACCACCTATTTACCACAAAATTGTGGGACCAAAGTAACTAAAGTAATGTAATGTAGTAGTATTGTATCAGTTTTTGTACTTGAGTACAGACTGAGTACTCTTTCCACCACTGCTAAAATGTGTGTCACAGCCTACGTCTGAGCCTCGGCGCCTTTTTCTCTAAATTTTGGCGGTAAATTTTAGCTACAGATGCCAAATAATAAAAAAAGTAATAAAAAAAGTCTCCAGGGAAAAGAGATAATGTAATAGCTGCTGCCTCAGACAGATTTTTGTTTCTTTTTTTTGGCCAAAAGTGGCTCTTTTGATAGTAAAGGTTGCAGACCCCTGTGTTAGTGGGACCGTGGCTCCGGTATTTCATTGCATCATGTTTCAGGTTCATCCAAAAAATCCTGAACACAGAAATTGTTGCACTACATAGTCCTCAGTCTTTTCACCAACTATTTTCTAAAGTGTGTAACGTGTTTAGAAGAAAAACTCCCTTTACACAGACTTTCAGGTCAGTGTTCTCTACTATGAAGCATGTCAGTCCATTCACTGACCTTTATGTTCAGTACGTTTCACACTCTCTCCACTCTGTCTCCACACAGTCTGTGGTCACTCCCTGTTTTCTCTGAAATTTCTCAACACTGCAACCTCGAACCAGGTTTCTGGACTTCAAACATCATCGCAGAAAAATACCGTCAAAGTCATGGGAGCCGTTTATTGCATCTGCAGGTTCAGATAAGGTTTTTGGAGGTCACGAGTCGTCCTCATGAGGAGAGCTTGTAAAACACTTCAGCCCTCCCAGCATCCTCGAGGAGCTTACTCAGCTCACGGAGACAAACAGCCCACTCTGCTGCGTTTCGCCGTAACCCGATCGCCCAACAAGGGGAAATATTTTTGCAGCCTCGCTATCACAGTTGACGTTGGCCGCCATCGGAAACCAATCGCACCGTGTTACGAGGTTCAAGCAGAGGAAGTGTGTCTCTATTGAAGCTTGACGCACAAAACAGGCTTGCTGCGCAGCCGTGAGTGGGCGGCAGTTTTTTCTTAAAGGTGTTGCTGGATCTTCCGAAAGCACTTCCATGTCTCTGGTTGGGTCGAACATGCGAGGGATTGATCTAGCATGTGTTGCTGCTCTGTGATTACAAATACAGTTGCAAAGTTTTGATTTATACTGATGGTGGGAACTTTCAAAACGGGGGTTTGTTCCTAATCGCTGTTTTCTCTTCCCTTATTAATCAGCTGGGAGCACTTGATGACAAGTGCCTGGGTTTTTACACGCTGAGAACATGTCTTAATACAATGCTATCTCATTACAAATGTATTTATCGAAGCCATTTTCCCAAAGAAAACAGAGCCGCAATCCAACGGAAGGAGCCAAAAGCTACAAAATCACACGCTGGCACTTTACAATTACTTCGGTTTTTTAAGGTCTCAAACAATAAACCCGTGTCCATCACGTTTATTTCTTCGGTTTCTAAGTGCAAGTGCAGGAGTGACTTTATGTCTGTTTTTCTCTTCCTTTATTTCCTTACATTCTGTGGTGCAGAAAACAAGACCACTGGGAGGGAAATGTAATCGCCTACACCTTGCTGAAAGTCAGACCTGTATATAACAACTTACAATCCCAGCACTTTTTTTTTCTTTCTTTTTTTTTTTTTCTTAAATTTGCTGATGTATCCACCATGTGCACATCCTAGTTCCTGAGACGGCTTTGCATAATATGGTATTTGACAGCCGGATGTGATATGAGGAAAAGGAAATAGGATAAAAAAAAAATTCCATTTCAGCCCTGGACTCTGAACTTGGAAGAGCTAATTCTTCTTTTTTTCATCTCCAAATTGCCAGGTGTAAATCCGTATTGGCTCCGGGCCCTGACAGGATACAGGGGGGTGGGGGGGTGGGGGGCGGCGGCAAAGTCTGCACGGCTCAAAGTGAGCTCCATTGAGTGGGAGTCCTGAAGTGACTTTTGATATGAGGAGTGTCAGTTATATCTCCCAGCTGCAGATGGATGAGGTCCGCTTTGATAGATGGAATTGCACCGAGCACCTGGGCTACTTTTCCAAAAACTCAGGAGAAATAAAGCTCAGGAGTTGAGTACTACACGCATTAAAGTCAAAAGTTTTACTTCTGGCTTATGTTTTAATGTCCACCTGGATTCAATGCACCCAGCAGTGAAACTTTTTCATAAAGGCTGCTCTTTTCAGTCGGTTTTTAAGTGAGGAAAGGTGAGGAGGAGGCTGAGGAGATTTTCCTAATCGTGTACTTAGACAGTCACAAGTTTAAATCTTCACTCATAATCTTACACGGCATCTCACCGCAGTCTCTTTGCTGCACTCGTTCAAATAAAGCATAAATATCATGAAATATTTTGCATGTGGTTACCACTCAGATGCCCTTGGCAGTTTTCTTCCGTCTGCTGCTGCAACTCATTCTAATGACCCATTTCTTCCTCCTCTGCTCATCATGAATGTATAATAGAGCCTGACTGATACGGTTTCTGTTAAGGAGAAAATCTGTCATATATTTGCTGTACTAGATTATAAAATGACCACAGTATGTCATCAGAGATTAGCTCAAATACTCTCTTCTCTGACAGCCAGCAAGTCCAACATGAAAGTTCTATTCCAGTCCGTAACTTGTGTTTTTTGTTTGCTCGTTTCACGTTTATTAGAGTTCAAATTAATGCCGAATGTTTGCTGAATGAGTTAGTGTCTGTTTTTGAGTCATGAGAAATCATTAATAATCTTTTTGAAGGGATAGATGTTAAATTGAGTTAAATTGAGCAATATCTGAATGGAGTCTGGCAGGCAGTCACTAAACTTCGACTTCAGAGTGTGAATGTTAGACTGAACTTTATAAACCCAACAAGCATAGTTGTGAGGTCTCTGTATTCATATACAATCCCATAAACACTTCACATGTTTGATAAATAAAGCTTAAATTTAGTTATAAAAGAATTGCATCCAAGATATTATGTTCTGCAGGGCTAAACAATAAGGATCGCCCACTTTCCTACTTTCCTAGGGCAAATAAAATGAGTCAACAACTCATCTCCCTGACTGGGCGAGCAGTAAAAAAAAGAATACAACTATTAAATTATTTTATAATCGATTAATTGTTTAAGTAGTTTTTCAAACAAAAATAGCAGAAAATGATGTTATCAGCTTCTCAAATATGGAGATTTCCTGCTTTTCTCAGTTTATTATCATATTAAACTGAATATCTTTGGTTTCTGGGCCGACAGAACAAAACATTTAAAGACATCATCTTGGACTCTAAGAAGCTGTAATTGGCATTTTTCACTATTTTCTGACACTTCATAGACATTACAGCCCCAGATTAAACATCACAATTAACTTTAGTCTTTGTTCTTATTAGAAAACCTCTAATAAGATAAAAGATTTTGTATGTTGGAGGGGAATGGATTTTGGGCAGGTAGATTTCTGACCCAAGACAAAAACAACAAAAAAAAACCCCAAAAAAACCAAAACAAGATTAATGTTGAACCCTGTACTATGTAATGATGACGCTGTTAGATGACTTCTGAACGACATCATTTCTATACTTCAATGTTTTTTAACTTAGTTTGACTGATATGGTAATACAAACACAGTATTTCTGTGCTAAGCTAACAATGGCCAATAATACAGGCCCAACAGATGTATCAAGAATTATTTTCCATATTGATTTAACTGTCTCCACACTGCTGAAAAACAAGGCTGTTGTTCATGTGTGCTCTCTGGCTCTGCACTAGATTCTTGGTTGGACTCAATCAGAGCTAACTTAATACCAAACAGCCGAGTGCATATAAAAATAAATATGTAAATATTATTTACTATTAAATTCCAGCAATTTGTAAGTTTTATGACCCATGATGCTGTGTTCTGATTACCATGTTGACTATATCGCCATTGCCATAACAGCATTTCAGTAATAAACTGTGCAGATGAATCCCCTGGCTGATATTTCACACAACAGATGTTTCTGTTTCTGTTCATTACTGTCTAGATAAGCATAAAATACACCTCCACCTCCACACCTCCTCCATATTTAATTGCAGCACAAGCGGCATCCTTCAGCCTCCCAAACATCAGTGTACCTTACACCTTACACTTCAAGGCCAGGGTGACCAGGCATCCTGAAAAATTCAGGACAGTCCTGAATTACAAGCAATTGTCCCAAATCGTTGTTGTCATAATGTGAACAAGGCTTTAATCCGTGTTGACATGACTTCAAAGTTTAGGTATGAGAATAATGAAAAATGTTCAGAGCTCACAATTCAGTCTGCAAAGTATTTTTATTTAACTAACCTGAAGATAATCCATGTTTTCACCTCCTACTAAGCTTTTGCCCCCCCCCCAAGAAAGACCTCTTAAATACCCAGTGTGAGTGTAAAATACAAGAACTGATGAACTGCTTTTAAGTTGGATTACTATTATGGAAAAATGAGCAGCACAGACATGTGTTTATAGAAACTGTCACATAATGCAAGCTGCAGAAAAAAGCAGGATTAGAGTGGGATTAGAGTAAAGCCAGTTTACATTTATATAAAACCCTGATATGATTCTATTATTACCCCTGTGCTGCAACAATAAAGTGATTGCCACGAAAACAATAAAAAAAATTGAAATATTCTTCCAAAAAAAATGAAATGTTAACAAAACTAATACATTTACTCTCCTGCTATGGAGGTTATTTGATATGACTGACTAAATATTTGCAGAATAAGGCAGGTTTGTCTTGTCTACAAATCTCCCAAGATTCATTGCTTTTGGGAATGTGTGATGGTATCACGAGCAAGCACTTTCAGATGGTGGTTGCTGGAATTGCTTCCAAATGGGCGTGGGGGTTTTCCGGCCTTATCCCCCTTTTCCATACTTGTTTTTTTTTTTTTTTCCAAAAGGAGGGAAAACCAAACACTGATTGTAAAGCCAGTTGAGGTCATTAGATAACAGGAGTTCCTCTCTTTTGAGTCAACTTTTTCATTATCCTCGGGTTTTATAGCTTGCACTTCTCTGCGTGATCTCACAGAGTTCAGCTGAGAACTAGAGGCTGGGCCCAAAAGCCGAGCAGGAGTCTGGTAACAATATCAAACAGCCGTCGAGCTGCAAAGGAGCTTTTTGTTCCCAGCTCGGGTGTGACCGCGTTGGCTCGCTCTCCGATCGCCGCGCTACCAGAATGGAACCTTTTCATTGATAGCCAATGCCTCGTGAGGCGCACGCAGGGGATCTGGCATACGGGTGACATCATCAAAGCTATGTGTGCATTTTTGTTCCTCTCTGAAAATAAATTCCACCGCACAGGCTCGTTATTTCACAGCCGAGCAGCGGAGCTCCTGGTTGTTTTGTTATGGGTGGTTCTCGGGATCGCCTGCCAGTGGTATCCGCATGCTCAAAGAAAACAGTCCAGGGGATACGTGGCCAAGTCAGGCCGCCGTAGGGTTCTCAGCGAAATAACAAGAACCAAATGTTTATGAGATACTTCTGCCTTTGACAAGATTCCACTTGAGCATGTCTCCATGATCAATTGATCAGCCATTCGTCATAAGAAATAGACTGAGGGCAAAATAAACACCCGCTTTTGTTGAAAGATATGAACTCATTGCTGAACATCTGTGAAGCATTGCACTCATGACAACCTGAACGTCCCCATGTCTTGACAAATAACTGCTACACAACTGCTTCATAAGAACCGAAATGTTCCAAAGTTTTCTCTCACTTTTTGAGAAATTATTCAGCCTGGACAGGAAATAAATTGACAGGAATATGAAATATTTACAAGCTAAAATAATAGTTTTATGTGTGCTTTTAGGCCAGACCTGTATTTAAAGGGACAGTTCACCTCTTAACAAAAATACATACATTTCCCCTGACCTGTGGTCATATTTGTCCACCTAGATTGTTTTGGTGATTAGTTTTGATGCTGATTCTTTTCTTTTCTATGTAGGCTACTTTTAATTTTTTATAAATTGACAGCACATGGTTGTATGACAGCGAAATTCCACCAGGCACTGCTGCATCACGTTAAGGCTGCACCACATCAGCCGGAGCTGATCGCTTGGCACAGAGCTGATCAAATGGGCAGGAAGTCAGATGCAGAAAAGGCAGGGAGAATCCGGTTAATTTTCAAAATAAAAGATCACAATGGCAGACAGAAAATAAACAATTTAACCGTGTAGCCTGCTTATCCATAGTAGAAGTACAAAGAGGAAAAAGGACCTAATCAACAAAATCTGAGCAAGTAAACAGGTTAATCAGGGGGGCAAAACGCTGCGCTGCTTAGATGCTTCTGAAATGCTGCAGGTGGGCTTGCAGCCGTGCCGTGCTCGGTTGAATCATCCGGTAACAGATGTAGCTCCCTTTATTCTGCTCACAAAAACAAAAAATGCAAATTGGTGAATAACAACAACAAATCACAAAAATAAAACTATTTTTTTATAAGAGGTACAGTTTTTTTTTGAGGACTTAAGGAATTAAGTATGGAAGCTTTATATCATATTTGTGTGACACCACTCTGTTGTGATTGTTAGGACTATTTATTGAAAAAACAAACAAAGGAATGTAAGAAAAGTCGTCCTTAGATTTGGAAAAGGGCAGGCACTCTCTGAAAACACTTGGCAGGTGACTGGATGAACCATCTATCTATCATGTATAGTAGGGGCTAACTTCAACCAATTAGATCAAACTCTTAGCAAAGCTGGCTGGAAGGAAAGTGAGAACATCTTTTCCATGAAGAAAAGCCTTCAGCACTGCTTGTTGCTCTTCTTTATATAACTGATGCTATCACAGGACCTACGCTAAACTCTTCGGGAGCTGCCATTGTTTGTTCAAGATGAGTCATTTCCATGGGCGCTTCTCGTTGTCGTCACAGTTGTCCTTCCCAGGTAGCTGATTGGCTGCACCACTTTTGGTGCGGACACAAATGGATAACTTAAAGCCTGGCAAGATAGATTCTCACGTGATCTTGCGAATCCAGCTGTTTCGCATAGTAAATAAACTGTAAGATATTGTCAGTAATTAGAGTAGATATTAGAAATGGTAAATTAATGCTATTCCAACATGTCTGTGCGCACAAATTTCATGCCATCCCTGCATAGGTCAGTGCCCCACCTGTGCCACCACAGTCAAAAAAGTCTGAACACGCACCTGACTAAATGGTACTCAAAGCACCAAAACGAGAAAAAAATAAAAAATAAAAAATAAAACCCAGCATCTCTTTCCAGAAATCATGGTGCTGTTGCTCAAGATAATCCACAGACCTTGTTATGAGCTGTTTGATGTAGGAACCTTTTTTTTCTGCTGTAGAATCTACTGGAACTATTTTTTTCTAATAGAGAGAAAGTAGGTCCTACATGAAACTGCTCTCAATAAGGTCTTAGGATTATCTTGAGTAACTGGGTCATGATTTCTGGTTTTGATTTTGACAAATGCATTTTTTGATGCTTTAAGCATCAACAAGCTGAGCTGCCATTGAGTCCCACTGTATTGGAGAGAAGGTAGACATATCTACGACTAATATTTGCAGGGAGAAAATCTATTTTTTTGATTTTAGGGGTGAACTGCCCCTTTTCGATAAAAGTTTGTTCACTGCTGTAAACACACAAAAAAGTATTGTTTAAACAGAAAGGGGCTGACGCTGTGTTGGACGTTTACAGTGCCATTCAGAGGAGCAAAAGGGCAGCAGCTACAAACCCTCCGTGGTGACTGGAGCTTTCTCTGTTCAAATGAAACTACCTTTCATCGTACTCGGTTAGTTTAGAACTGAGCAGGAACAGCTTTGATGGTGTGGAGAAACACTTGGGAAATGTGGGTCAATCCAGCTCACTGAACACCGCTGTGACAGTCCAGGAAACTAATCCAAAATGAACAGCACTTTGCATGAGCCTGAAATGGATATACACAAAGCACTACCAAAATGCTTCATAAAAATTCTTAAGAAAACAGTTCTGTGACCTCGTCTTTGAAACACAACTCTAAAATGTTAAAACCTTTGGTTTGTATCTGCGGCATTCATCAAATTTGATTTGGAAAAAAGTTTTCAGACGTCTTTTTTTTAAAACCGCGTTTGAATCAATCGATTATCTGTGTCACAGCTCAGAAATCTACATATGTCAACATGCTGACATTATGGCTTAAGTTTCAACCATGGCAGCAAAAAGAGAAACTTTTAAAAATAGTCAGATTTTTGTATTTTTAATATGTATTTAACTAGAGAAAGTTTGCATTAATCAAGTCCAACTGCTGCTCCCACATGAGCAGGATTAAAACTGCTCTGCGCCTAAATCACCCTTTTAATATCACATTTCCTAACCGAATGAATAAATATGTGCATAAATTTACTTGTATTTCAAAGTATAATGTAACACAAATATGACCCTGTATAATATCCTGTATTCATGTGACTAAAATTCTACATTTAAGGTCATGTGATAACAATCAGATCATCTAAGCAATCGAGATTTGGACAAAGTAATTTTTTATTAACCACTTAAGATTTATGGTGACTGGTAAGATGACAAATGGCAAAAAAAAAGATCTAGTATTTCTTTACAGAAATGACACTTCCCAGAAGGTTGTGGGTCAACCTGTGCATCACTACTGGCTATCAATAAAGGCAAACACTTTTTAACTGCACTCTTAAAATATGCAAATATACAGTAGCAGTCAAAAGTTTGGACACAACTTCTCAGTCAGTGTTTTTTCTTTATTTCTTATTATTTTTCTATGCTGTATATTAATACTGGAGACATCAAAAATGATCAAATATGGTGGCCTTAATTTGCTGTGTCATCTCCCTACTATTTCTCCCCATTCCCTGTCCTCGCCTCAGCTGTCCTGTCCATTAAAGACACAAAATGCCACAAAATGTGAAATTATGAAATTATCTGGAATTAAGTACTGATCAAAAAATGTGAACAAGGCAGACTATTTTTTATGATTTAAATTCTTAAAAAGCAAAAAAGACTTGCACATGGTATTTTGCACTTGCAATCAATGATTAAATAACATTCTTGTAAATAATCTTTCATTGCAGGAGTCTTGTTGCTCTGGTCTTCTCCGACACACATGTTGACCTACAAGCGTGCAGGTTTTTTGCTCTTTGAAATTCTAGATTCCTCAGCATGGCCGCCTTTTTCTCTGATGACAGCTTTGCACACTGTTGGTATAATCTGAACCAAAAAATAAATAACAAATTGAATGAGAAGCGTGTCCAGCCCGTATACCATCTCATCTTGGGCATCTGACATCCCTCTTAATCGCAGCAGTGGACGTCACGCATCAGTGAGCGGACAAATGTCTGGAAGAGCCCGAGTCAAGCTCAATGTTTTGCTCTCCAGCACACAACTTAAATGTCTTGAGGGCACCTGAAAGAATTTAAGTGAAGAAGTTTTCATATTGAATTGGTGTATGAATACTGCTCATTTTTATATTACTGTGATGTCCACTGACATGCAGAAATTCACACAACACCGTGAACCTAACAACAGGCAAGAAGGTGAAACTCAACCAGAACCATCGACAGGGCTGTGCGAAGTGTGAGATCGCACAGGGATGCAAATCAAATGAGTATATTCCAGCCCTAGAGCATGTCCTATGCACATTACCACCAGCACTGCCTGTAGCAACCTCGTCCTGTCAGACTCAGCACTCACTCATGTTGCTCTCTCCTGACTAGATTCTTGCTTGTGCTGTATCAGCTCTCAGATGTACGTCGCTTTGAGTAAAAGCATACGCTGAATGAAACTGTAAGATAACATGAAGATTTGTGAACAAGCGCGCAAGCAAGGAGCTGATTGCTCCACGTTTATTTCAATGACGACGTGTGTCAGCGAACAGGCTGAGCGACATGCCGTTTCAAAACACGCTCTCTCTGGCTCTGTTTTAACAAAGTTTCGTGAACTTGCGTCACCTCCAGTATATTTTATTTGGATGCCGATGTCCTTGAAGTTTCCGTTTCCCGTCATCAAAGCAGTCAACAGGAATGACGAGAGACTAATTAACAAAAAGAGTATATGAACTACAGCAGCCTTTTCATGGCAATGTGCCCAAAAAGAATGAGGTTTGAAAGGAAAACAGGGAGCTGTTGGGAGTTAAAAGTAAGTAGACTGTCCTCCAAAAGAAGTGTCCTTTAAGAAAATTACGTTATTTGGGAATAAATAGACACTCGTGGTTGTTGAACAATGTTGCAGCAGCACAGTTTGTGATATCCCCCTATGCAGATGAGTAATCTGCATCACGAGTTCAGCCCAAAGTTCCTGAAAAACAGTGAAAATCTGAATCTTTTCTGTATTACATTCATGTAAAGGGGACAACACAAGTGTCCCGTGCATTCTAGGACACCACCATTGTCCACTTGTCTGAAAAAATGTAACTCTGAATCATATTAACAAAGAGATCTCTTCAGAAAACCCTTCGAAACGAACTCATTGGTTCTCATTAGTTTTGACAGTCATTTAATCCTGTCAGGGCCCTCAAACTCTGTCATAATCCGTGTTTAATCAACTGGTCTTTACCCTTCCCCAGTCATCAGGGGCAGGATTATCATTTAGGGAGACACATCTGTGGCCAATTCAAGATGCTCGCTGTTATGTGAATGACCCCGTGAGATGATACAGGAGATAAACCCGCTGCATTGAAGTCTCCTTCGAACCTAATCCTCTCAGATCTCAGCTCGGAACCACTAAGACGTATCGCATATCCGCTAATCATTTTCTAAATTGTTTGTTGAAAATACTCCTTGTCTGGTAGATAGAGAGTCTGAAGGGGAGAAGGGGTTTTCTTTACACTCAGACTTGTGCTTGGGGGTCATGTGGGGCGAGCGTTTCACCTATCAAACGTGGAATATTATTTTTAAAAGGGCGCAGATTGCGACTAAGTTCTGGGCTTGTTAATGGAAACAGTTATTGCGTCAGCGTCTTTGGTTCACTGACGCTCAAATGCCCTCCACAAAAAACCTGCCTTGTATCAAGTGTCTTCTCAGCAAAACTGCAACGTATTCCTGCGAGCCCCGTGCATTTAACAAATAAACAAACCATGACTGGAAACATTCGGTCATCTCGGAGGCACGTGAAGCTCACAAGACATTGATTTGTTTCCCCCGGAAAACACTCATTTATTACGAATCAGCCTGACACAGATTGTTTTGTTGGGAGGTTTCTCAGTTTTTGTTAAAGCTCCAGTTGCTGGCAGGACGATCAAACATTTCGGAGGTTGACTCCCCCATTTAAGTTAATAAAAACAGAATGCAATGATTTGCAAATTCTTTTCAGGTTACAGTATCATGGTTGGGTATTATCCTCGAAAAAGGCTCAGTCGTTCACAAGCGTGGACAGAAACTGAGTTGTCAAACAGTCCAACAGTTTAAGAACAATGTTTCCCAAAACAAAACTGCAGGAATTTGGGGATTTCACCATCTACAATCCATGATATCATTAAAAGAGTCAGAGAAACCAGAGAAATCTCTGCATATTAGGCGCAAGGCTGAAAACCAACATGAATGCCTTTGACCTTTGACCCCTCAAGCGGGGGCTGCATTAGAAACCCACATAATTGTATAAAAGATTCTACACAGGCTTGGGGAAAACTGTTGTCAGTAAACACAGTCTGAGAGCACGTCTACAAATGCAAGTCATGGAAAGAGAAAGACGTAAATCAACAATATCCAGAAACTCTCTGGGCCCCCTGGGCTCATCCGAGATGGACTGACGCAAAGTGGAAAAGTGTGCTGTGGTCTGAGAGGTCCACATTTCAGAATGTTTTTGGAAATTATTGATGTTGTGTCCTAAAGAGAAGGACCATCACTAACTTCAGAAGACAGCATCTGTAATCATAGGTAACATTCACACCTACAGGCAATTTAGAGGCAGCACGGTGGTGCGGTGCTTAGCGCTGTCACCTCACAGCAAGAGGGGTTCTGAGTTCGAATCCCCCAGTCAGCTGGGGGGCTGGGGAGTTTGTGGGTGGGGCAGGACCTTTCTGTGCAGAGTTTGCATGTTTTCTCTCTGGGTACTCCGGCTTCCTCCCACAGTCCAAAGACATGCAGCATAATAGGTTAATTGATAACTCTAAATTCCAAGAATCAAGCAAGAATCAGAAAGAATTTCACTTTCAAAATTTAAACAATTAGTGTCCTCAGTTGCCAAACACTGACTGAGTGTTATTAAAAGAAAAGATGATGTATCACAGTGGTAAACATGCTCCTGTCCAAACTTTTTTTGGAACATGTTGCAGGCATCAAATTCAGAATGAGTGTGCATTCACAAAAAAGTTGATCAGTTTGATCATTAAATGTCTTGCCGTTGTGCTGCATTCAATTGAATACAAGGCGAAAAGTATTTGCAAAACACTGCATGCTGTTTTTATTTAAATGTTACACAACGTGCCAACTTTTTTGGAAATGGGGTTTGTAGGTTAAAAATGAGATTAACCTGAATTTAACCTCTCAGCTGGTGGCTTGGGTGTTTAGATTTACTTTGGGGTGAGCTCAAGGCTGCTACAGACTGCAGAGCAACAACAAAAAAAAAAAAGTTTTGGACTTGCTTTGTGTATCCTTATTTTGCCAGAACTGATCTTGTATATTTCACACAGAGGAATAAAGAAACTGCCAACAAGAGCAGCTGCACAAATGTACCTCGTAGAAATGTTTCATACCATTGTTGCATTGAGGTGATTGATTTCTAGGATACAGGCAGCTTGGACTGATCCTTTATCTCCACCTTATTGAAGTTATTACAAACAGAGAGGAACAATATTTCACAGCATAAAAATCAAAAAGGTCAAAGATGGCAGTATGACAGTTATCTCTTGCTCTCTTGGTTTTAATTTTCTCCTGTCATGCCTTAAAGACATTACTGCTGCCTCTTGCCAAAACAGACACGGGACTCGCCGTGCTCATGTGGTGTGTTCCTCACGTCGCCCACATCACAGTATCTGAAATGGTGCACACACACCCCCCCACCCTTCCCTGGCCTTCTTCTCCCCGTCATTTCATACAACATCTGGCGCTGTG
Source organism: Lutjanus campechanus (assembly GCA_027495735.1). Taxonomy (NCBI): domain Eukaryota; kingdom Metazoa; phylum Chordata; class Actinopteri; order Lutjaniformes; family Lutjanidae; genus Lutjanus; species Lutjanus campechanus. The sequence goes on along the minus strand of JAJHUR010012224.1, from coordinate 5,245 downwards.
GGGCCAGCTCCAAGCTCCGGTGGAGGTCTGCGACGCCGCACGCTGCAACACATCTCCGAGAGGACCCTCCGCAGGACGAAGACAGAGTGCGCTGGCAGGCCTGCGCCTGAGCGGCCCGCGATGTTCGTCATGCATTAACATCTGTCCACAGCTCGGCGGGACGCAGTAGGGCTCCTTTTCATTTTCTAAGACAGGGGGACTGGTGCTCTGTTTTGTGTTTCTGCGCATGGTGAGGAATGGGTGCACTCGTGCCTGAAGACGATGATGCACTGCAGCATGGAAAGAGTTTGCTCCTGCGGTCACAGCTTGGGACAAGAACAGTTGTGATTCATGGTTATTTTGCACACGTTTTGGCCGGACTACTGTAACACTGAAAATTCATATTGGTTTAATCTTGTATATCCTTTCCTCTCTGCCTATGAACAGCATTCAGTAGTAGACAGATAAGACAGAAAAGTTATTGTTGAAACGGCTGCCAGTGAGTTATGTGCATGAATTTTCGTTCTTTGGATGTGGGATCGTCAAGGTTACCAAATGAGAGGATGTGCACAATGTAGCTTCATATAAACCACACAAGATTTATGCTGATTGGAAAGACTACTGCAAAATAAAATCTTCCAAAAACTTCCCAAGTATTTCTCTACAGAAATTAGACTTCCCAGAAGTAGTTTTGCAGAATAATTACACACAACAGTTCTGACATGACAGATACGTGGCAGCACGGGTGGTTTGTTCGCTTAAAGCTTCACTAACTGATATTTCTAAGTTCAACAATGGATCAAATGACTGTTGTGAAAGGGGTCAGTCATAGTAATGACCCCAGAGAGAATTATCACCAAAATCTGCGTTTTCCTCCGAGTTCCCCTCAGCTCTACGGCGAGTTTTCGCATCTTTCAGGTAATTGCTTCAGTTTGCGGGCTTCCAGCTTTATTCTTTTAGTTCAGTCTCACAGCTCCCATCAGCGTCATTTCCAGCAGCAGCTGCTGAACAGCAGTTTACACTTCACAAGAGCCAGCTCAAAGTTTTCAGTTCACGGAGGTTAAAATGAGCTACTTAATGTTTGTTTCTTAAATTTTTTAAATTAAATTTTATCTCGTTTTTTCTATTATTTGTAATAGCCCAGATAGCTTATATCTAAAATCTAATATAAACCGTGGAGAAAACTCTATTGTGAAGTTTGCAGATGACACCACCATCATCATCATTACCTGAGATGCCAGTTGGTTTCTTACAAGAAAGCCCTGGCAGGTGATTGGATGAGCCATCCGTCACGTCTAAAAAGGGCTAACTTCAACTAACTAGATTAACTCACCGAATCAAACCAGAGCAAGAGCGAAAACATCTTTTCCACCAATTTAAACCTTCAGTGTTGTTCTCTGCTCTTCTTTCAATGTAGAAATACTTTCCAGTTCTGATATAACTGATGCTATCACAGTGTCTACGATAACCTCTTCAGGGACCCACCATTGTTTTGTTCGCTGTTGCTGTCAGCGCAACTGAAACCACACCTGTAGCTGCCAGTAGTCCCTCCAAGGATGCTGATTGGCTCACACAACCCTCTGGTGTAGACACAAGCTGATAGCTTGGAGCCTGGCAAGATGAATTCTCATGTGAACTTGTGAATCCTTGCAAGGCAATCATTATCGGTCAGATTTCAACAATGACAAGACTTCATATTGGGAGGAAATCAACAGTCTTGCAGAGGTTCTGGCGCACAGAACACAACCTACTGCTCAGCATCAGCAAAACTAAGAAGCTGATTGTTGATTTTCAGAGAAAGGAGGCAAAGACCCACAACCCCCGTCTACATCAGTATAGTAGAGGTGGAGCAGGTAAACAGTTTTACGCTCCTCACACTGAAACTGTCACGGACGTCACACATCTCCACCCTGATAAAGAAGGCTCAGGAACAGCTGTATTTCTTATGGAACCTTAAGAAGGCAAAGTTGAAAGCATCCTGACCACAAACTGGCATACTAGGATGTGCACGACCCAGGACAGGAGGACTCGACCAGTGTTGTGCATGAACGCACTGAAAGATCATTGAACATTACAGCTGAAAATTTCAACAGTATGTTGGTGTACAAATTTGCTGTAGTGTAAAATGTTGTCACAGTTTTGTTAATTGTTGGTTATAAATATAGATATAAGTAATCCTGGCCATCCAGGATACATATTTTAAGACAAAAAACATGACACTATTTAAGATGCCATTATAGACCCTTTAAGCCAAAACAAAAAAGCAAACAAGATAAATTGGTCAATAATCCAAAACTATTTTGATATTCAAGTCAAAATAGTGAAGCATTACCAAGAAGAGCTGACTTTGCTGTTCTATAAACTGAACATTTTCTGGTTTGTGCTGCTGGTCGGGGAAAAAAAGACATTTAAAGACGTCACTTTTAGGAAATTGTGCCAGGTATTACTGACTTTCAGGCCAAACAATTAATGAAGACAATAATCAGCAGATTAATAGAAAAAGAAAAATAATCCTTGGTTGCAGTAGTTCTAGTTATATGCCTGAAAATATGATCCTTGTGAATGAATTCTGAACATTTGATGGCCTGTTTACAGCCCAGAGAACCAGATATGGAAAAATAAAGATGGCAAACATTATGACAAGAAAGAAAAACACAAATAGATCTCCAGATTTTGTAAATCTTTGTGGTTTGGATGAAAATCTACAAGTGGAGGAGGACAGTCTCCTCAGTAGTACTGTATATTTTCTCCCTTGGCTTCATGTCTCCTTCTCTGTTCTGGTCTTCAGAGCCCCATTTGCCTCATTTAAGCACAATTTGTTACCCCACTGAATTGAAAATCATGGAACTTGGATGTAAATATGTCTGAAATAATGTCCAGACTCTGATTTCACAGCGTAACATCCACGGAGGCATCGGCTTCTAAGAAGCTTCCAGGCGATGAAATTAGATGAAGGGCGCTGTCATAACACCGACAGTTTAAAAATGGTGGAAATGATGCTTCTGACATGTTCAAACATACAAATCAGGGTCTGGACATGATTGTGCTGGATGTATAAAAGAGGGCAGGATATTGATTAAGTTTGTTTGAAAGTTGAAGATGATCCTGATTTGCTTCTTTTGCAATCAGACAATTTTTGGAACTGAACAGAAATGCATGAGGAAGACTTCTGTAGGGTGCTGTATCCTAAATCTGACACTTTCTAGTTCTCTTAGGTTGTGTTGCACCAACAAGGAGTCATTTTTAAACCCCATGAAATCATGCTTTAACTTTAAACCATGTTGTGCCAAATTAAAATTAATAGAGATTAAATTTAAACCTCTCTTTGAAACATAAATTTGGTTTATTGCATCAAGACTTTAAACTCTAATTCATAATGTGATCCATTATTAACTTTAGACTCAGACCTGACACTTTTAAATGGCCTTTTTGAGACGGACTGAGCTAAATAATCAAGTTTCTTGAAAAAAGTGAAGGGACAGACTCGACCCAGTTGAGTTTCATGATGTGTCTCATCTTTCTTTCACACCAGTTGATCCGTTAAATCTGTCTGCCCGTTGCTGCCAGACTCTCTTAACAAGGCTAAACAACTTTTAAGCTTGCTAACTAAAAAGTACGCTAACTAAGGTTCTGTGAACTTTTTTGCGAGCTAGCAAATAATTGGGCTAAGATTTTGTTAACTTTTTAGCTACCTGGCAAATAATGCAATGTTTTCTAAACTTTAAACTAAACTTTTAGGTAGCGAGCAAACAATGTATGCTAGCTAAGGTCTTGTTAACTTTTTAGCTAGCTGGCAAATAAAGGAGCTAAAGTTTTGTTAACATTTTAGCAAACAGTGTAGCAAAAGTTTTGTTAACTTTCAATCAAGCTAGCAAACATTGTAGCTAAGGTTTTGTTAACTTTTTAGCCAGCAAACAATGGAGCTAATGTTT